>JAOUZG010001200.1:50188-60880 GCA_026289955.1 Argiope argentata
TACTGATTATGTAATTTTACATTATATATAAGAATGCTGTCATATAAATAATCTTGTATTAATTAAGCTATAATTTACTTTTTATCATGTCAGAACATGATATTGTTTTAGGAACGAGGTTTTGTGGCAACAACAAAAACCCTTAGGCAAAAAAAAAATCGTAGGCGAAAAATAAAAGTTTTATTATTTGCACGAGCATCTCAAAAAAGCAACTTTTAATAAAGTGCTTCCATTTCATTTACAAAAGCTCCGATTAAAATAAATAAGTTAATGACTACCGCAAAAAAACACCTAGAAAAATATCATTTTGAGTACGTGATTATATTAAATGAAATAAATAGGAAATGTGATATTTTTTTAAACAATCAATGCGAGATAAAGTTTTTTCTGATCGTTGGCAATACTAAAGTGACTCATTCAATGAAACCATTAAAATGAATAAAAATGTAATTTAACTTGCACGAGCACGTGGTGCTTGGCCGTTCAAGAAATGATGTTCTGACATGATACATTGAAATATGCATAGCAGATTTCATTTTAATCTTTTTATTATTTTGTTACATAGTTTGTGTTGATATACTGGTAAGTGATACGTATGGCAATTGTTGATAACTGCCAGTCGATGAATATAATGTATATTTTTTGATTAACTTACATTATATATAAGAGTATTTAGAATTTAAAATATATTGCGAATTTGAAACTTTATTACGTTATCCATAGCATTCACATCGGCATTTTTTTTTTTTTAGACTTTGTTTATTTTTTTTTTTTTGGCTATACATACAGGGAAACAGTATTCGAAATACAAACTCGCTCGATAAGATGGTCGAATTGAAAAATAGTTGATCATAATAAAGTAAAAGTGAAATCATTTTGTCAAATAGATTTAAAAAGTCCCCTATACTTCTTCATTTTAGGCTCATGTTTTAATATCATGAAAGTCCTTTATTAATGGATTGTAAAATAAATTAACATAATTTTCTTAAAGAATCAAGCCTACTTTTTATCAAGCATTTTGTTTCTTTTGAGTGAATATTTATTTTTACTCTATAATGTACATAATTTTATGTTTTATGCAGTTCAGTTATGTATTATAAAACTCTTCATCATCGTTATTTTTTAATTCTTTTTCTTTAATAAATTTTAAATGCATAGCATAATACATGATGGACATTTATAAATCAAAAAGTATTAAAATAATGCGATTATTGGCATAAAAAAAGTATTTTTTAATATCATTGTTTCAAAGTTTCTCTTTATAGAACTCAGGCCTATCTATTTTTATATTATGGTCCGCCCTTCCAATTAGATCCTATAGTAAAGAATGTACTGGAATTATTTAATTAAATTTCCTTTTATTTTAAATAATTAATACTTCATTATTTCTTATTTTTATGATACTTCCTATTTTTAACCTTTTTTTCCCTCACTAAATGTAAGTTATTAGCGTTAAAATTATGCACTGCTCTATTCAAAGAATGACTTTATTTTCTTTGGCAAGTTATAATAAAACGAATTATAAATAGAGTTTTATAATAATAATTTTGATGTATAATATCAAAAAATAATGCTGTAAAATTTTTAAAATATTGAAAAAAAAATCAAACTTTATAAAACTTAAACAAAGTTTTGGAACTCAACCGATTTTGAGATGAAATAAAAGCTATGATGTCATAATTCAATGTAAACCTTTTTAAAACGCATCTGCTATCAAAGAAGCTTACATAATAGTAATGCAATACTGGTAAAAGCATGTAAAAATCTATGCAATTAAAAGATGTTGATGAATATTACTATTTTGGCTAATTGCCTACTCAATTTTGAGCTTCAATTATAGATTGTCTACAATTACTCAAAAATCCGTAACGAAAACAGCATCATGTTCTTATATGATAATAAAATTATTTTTTTGCCTAGGTGATTTAGAAATTATGATAATTTTCTTATTTTATCATGAATTTCTGGAAAAAAAATTTATAAACATCTTATGAATAAAATAATAATAAGTTATTATGCATTGTATAAATATTTAATTCTAAACCAAACATTGTAACAGGTATTTTATAGAAATGCGTTGCTTTAAAATATCATGCAAAACTAAACAGAAAAGAAATAACTTGAAGTTATAAAATAAAAACACTATCCAATAATAAACCAAAAAAATTCAGTAGAATAATCAAGCATAATTAATATATCAGAAGTATATTAAATTGAGAAAACAACTTTAATTTATTAAATAGTATAGCATTTTTACATTAATATAAAAGCCCCCTGGGGCACAAATATGCTTATAATTAAGAACTAAATACATAATAAACTTCATCGCTGAGCAAAAAAGAATGGCGATCGATTCCGATAAAAACCATTCATCGATTATCTTCTTTCTGAAATGATATCGTTTGCAATTATTCCTGCCTGAAAAGAGTCAGAATGGAGACAGAGCTGTTATTACAAGATCACGATTTCGTGTCTTCGCAGACTTCAATCCAATAAAATAAAAAATAAAAATAAAAATAATAATAAAGTCTGATATTGATTCTGAACTAGAAGAAATAATAGGGCGAATGATGTTCTGTATAAATCTCCTATGATATAATTCTTTTTTTTCTGTGTGTGTATGAATAAAGCCATATTGAGTAAGAAAATAAGACAAATTATTAATAATTTTTAATTGTTCTTTTTCTTGGAAGTTATTCCAGGTAATTATAACTCTCATTTGCGTAAAAGATGAAGTTTGCCAGGAAAAAAATGAAATAATTCTTTGTTGGAAAATTATTTTTTTTATTCGCTTTAGATGATTTCTCATTATTTTATTACGCCACTATATTTCAGTTAACAGTACGTCGAACTTGTCGCTTTGGGTGGCTTTCTGATATCTTTACTAATAATAAAGGAGGTGTGTGTGCATACATTTGTACATAAAGGAGATGCTTGGGCTTCCGTTTTTCGAAGTTTTAAAAACCAACTTGTTTTATTAAAAAAAGCTGCGAAATTTGTTAAAATATTCTTTTAAAAATTTCCAAAAAGGATTTAAAAAATGATTTTCACATTTTTTGAAGAAATTTTTATTATTATTATTATTTAAATTTTTGTAATTTTTCTATCTTTTTTCTCTCTATTTTGGCAATCATTTAAAAATATCTTTTTCATAATTTTCAATAATGGTGGCAATGAAAATCAAACTTTTTTGAACATTTAATTAAATATTTAATCTCATAGTTTTTTTTTTCAATCACTGGAAACACTGCAAAAAGATTCTACGTTTTGTTTTCGTAGATAGTATGAAGAAACGGAACGCGAAATTATACTATCACAAAAATGTGCAGAGAAATTATTACTCGGATGTTTAGGTTTTCGATGCCAATATGATGTCATGGAAGTTGGCTACATTAACAAATTTTAGATACCAATCTCCCGAGACGATTAATGACTAATAGCCTAAGAATTAAAAAAAATACTTTCCTTGTTTAAAATTGGTTAATTAAATTTACTAGAAGTGACTTTTTTATTCATGAATATTTGATCAATTGCTTATAGTTATACGAAGGTTAAGATTTAGTTTTAGCGAACCATAAATTTAGGTTTTATTGATAAAATTGCAGAGAAAAAATGCATATAATTACGAATGTTGATTGGTATTAACAGCTAACTCTCTCATGGTATTAAAAATTTTATCTGCCGTTTTGCATCGAACAAAAATACTAAATTTGATTATAAAATTATTAAGGAAACAAGGTAAGTTTTTTTTTTAAGTTTAAGAAATAGCTTTTTTTTCAATGTTCAAGAATAATTTACTTCAATATTTCAAGAATAATTTAGTAATTTTCCAGAAAAATAATAGAGAAAATAGAGAAAAAATACAGAAAAATAATAGAGAAATATAAAAAATAGAGAAGTAATTTCGCTACGATTCCAATGATTTTACTGAATTTTTAAAGAAAATTACAAATACATATAAAAAATAACTATTTATTTTTTAAGAGAATTCAAATCAAAGAGAGAAAATAACCAACACATTTAAAATTGAATTAAAATTTTTTTAATTTGGTTAAAAATTACGAATACAAATATAAAATAATTTTCATTTTTTATTAAGTGAATTCAAATCAATAGGAGCAAATTACTATCAATTTTTATAATTGAATGAAAAATTTTAAAATTTGATTAAAAATTAAGAAAATTACAAATACATATAAAATATAAACTATTTATTTTTTATTAATAAAATTCAAATTAGAGAGAGAAAATCATTATCAAATTTAAAATTGAATGAATGATTTTAAAATTTGATAGAAAATTGTTAATTCCAGATAGTGGGGAAAAAAAGAACATAAAATACATTCGCACGCTTGTAAATTCTGTTTTAGAAATGGATATAAAAGCGAAGATACGAGCATATATAATAATACAAAAAATTATTCCTTATTCGTATAAAAAGCAATTCCTATTTAAGATAATGATATATTGCATGCGTATATTTTCTCTGTTTAAATGAAAATAAATCTTTCTGAATTATCAGAAAGTCAAATATCTATTAATCGAAAAACCTCGCCCTTACATATAAGCGCGGGTTCTCCAAAATATTTATTAACTTGTTATAATGTTTACGAAGCAATTCATCACGGAAAACACTTTCATTTGTGTCATTTCATCAGAAGCTATAATTAAACCTCCTAAATATATCATACATAGGATATAATTCTTCCTATTCCATTCCACTTAAAAACGAAAGTCGTCCTTTTTTGACTTTTAAAACAGCCATAGATTGCAATTGTCTATCTCGAACCATTTAATTTCGAACGCAATAAATCATGTGTGCTCGAATTAAATTCGTTCGATGGAATTCTTTCTGAAAGAAAGAAAAATAAAATAAAGACACCGAAGAATTCGAACGTTCTCAATATTTATGCCACCCAAAACCATGTCCTTCTGTCGTCACAAGAGTTAGTCATTGATTTATTGCCAGTCATTCATTAAACTTAACCATGAAAAGTGGAATAAAATGTTCGAATATTCGATGCTGACTGTCCGAATCGAACAAGGAATTATGGCGGGAAATCGGGAGCAGGTGATTTTTTTTTACTCGCGACATTCGTTCGAGGAACTCGGTGCGTGTTGGTGTTATGTCTGATTTTTACCCAAAGGGGAAATAAGTCGGCATTTTGCGGATAATGTATGTCTTTCAAAGGTGCCTTGTTTTTGCTTGTTATATAATATTCGTATCGAAGTTTTAGGGTGGAGGCGAAGTAGTGCTTTCTTTTTTATTTCTTTGATCATGATTTTGAAGTGTACACGTAGAAGCTACTGACATTGACAAATATGTAAAGGGCACGATATTTTAAGTCGATATTATAATCAATTCATGTGTTAATCTTTCTTTATTCATATTCATGTATTAACGATTTGTATTACTTTTTCGTATGCAGAGTGTCTACTCTAATTGTAGTTCCGTGGTCCAGTAACCAATTTTTTAATCGTTATAGACAGACCAATGGTATAATATTTTGGCATTTTGCAAAACTTAGAAATGCACGGTAAAAGATCCCCTTTTTCAATTCCAACTATTAGTTCTTTCTCTGTTTCTCTCTCTCTCTCTCCACGCACGCACGCACGCACGCACACACACACACACACTTATATATCTTGTTAACATTTCCAATCATTGATAAAATACTTTTTATTCATTCACTCAAGTGCAAATACATTTTTTTAAAACTTGTAATATATGACACTCGATGTTAACACAGTATTTTCAAATATTAATTCATTAATTTTTTATTAATTAATTAAAAACTAATTTTTCACCAAATGTGTTCATTTCCTCACCGCCATATGAGTAAGATATTCAGTTTGTTTTATTCCCCACGCTAATAAGGTTAGCTTAACAATTTTTCGACCGATTATTTCAAATTATTTCGTTTATTTTCGTAGTGTCCGATGCATTTAAAATTAAACAATGTTAATTAATCGATTTTTCGGATACATTTTGAAGTACTTTCGAATTAAAATAATACAGAATAAAGTAAATTAAACATTTTTAATCTGTGTTGCGTTACCCCAACTGGCGTAGAAAATTCACGCATTCGCATAGTGTTCTGATTTATTTTCAAAGGATACGAACTTGATTTTGTTCTAGCCAGACATAATTTTTTGATAAATTATTTCCATTAACTGCAAACATTTGATAAAAAATAACTAAAATAAAAAATTTCTTTATTGACATAAGTAGGAATTGACTTATTTTTTTTATATAACTTGTTATTTTAAAGGAACTGGTTAATTTAATTTTTTTTATGTTTAAAACATATTTTTAATTTGATCAACAGGTTAATCTTTTGTTTTGTTTGGTTAATTTTTACTTTATCGTATACATAATATAGAGAAAGTATAGTAATTATCAAAAAGAATGAAACTTAAGATTTTGTCGAATATCCGCGTTTTAGACATCCCTTTCGAAAAATGACTGTATATTAGTGACGAAAATAGCGGAAAAACGTTTTGAGCTAGACGGGTGAAATTTGTTATACACTTTTTAATCCACATTTACAAATATATTTCCAATTTTGAGTAAATTCTGATCAAAGAAAAACCCTCGATCCAGTTTTTCAAGTATTAGCTAACACGATAATTGAAAAGCGAAGAGAGCTAGATAGATAAGATTCGGTACAAAGATTTAACATCTTTAGATTAAACATTCAAAATATTTACACTAAACACTCAAACTATTTACAGATTTGTTCTGCCTGCGTCATGATATAAGGGGAGCTCGTCTTCCCTGAGATCTGGGAGACCCGGGTTCGAGTCCCGATTCGGGCATGGTTGTTCTTCTGTGTTCTATCTGTACGGTGTGTTAATGTGATGAGTGAGTAACAAAAGTCGTACTCTTGGCCCCTAGTTGGCGCTACTACAAAACAAGAGACGCTGATTAGGTTTAAATCACTGACTACCACAGCGAGCTTGTCCATGACAAGTGCCATAAGAAACAACAACAGCAACGGATTGACTCTCTATTTGTCTGTAGAAGAGGCTGCGATAGAATGGGGGCTAGGGGGCAATTGTCCCCCCCGTCGGCGAGATATTTAGAGTTTCGTCGGCAAAAATGTTCACAATTTCAGGATGGTTGTAGAGAGTTGCGCATTATCGAATATGATTATTTAAAAACCTCCCTGAAATTAATTAATAGTAAACAATCGAAATACCCAAGTTAAGATTAAATTGTTTTGACTTTATTTGGCAAAATATTCGATAGGGTGGTAGATCAATAATAGGCCGTATTTTATAGACAATTTTTGATAGACCTAAAAATAGAAAATAATGGATTTCGAACGCATATGTTAAGCAGATCTTCAGACATCTGATTCAAATGTCGTTCTTTCAGCTTATAATTTGTACTACTCTTGACAATATAACCGACAAAAGGTGATAGGCTAATTTATTGACAATTTTTGCTCAGTCGACTATAAACTCAATAAGACGAACGGCGAAGAAGTCTGCAGATTTCCGACATTTGATTAAATGGTCGTTCATTTAACTAATAATCTGCTCTTATTTTGGCAAAATATCCGACAAGTGAATGAGATATCGCATAACATGTTTTTTTTTCTTTTACAAATGTACAATGAAAGGAAGGTCCAGTATCTGAATTAAAAAAAAGAATCTAAATAATGCTTGATTTTCTTTAATTAAAGGTAAAATTAACTATTTTGAGTTATTTTGGAGCCAAATGAGAGATATTGTGCTTGCCCCCCCTGTCGGATTTTTCTTGCCTCCCCGTCGGCAAATTCCTGCCGCCGCTTCTGATCCGTACTTTTTGAAACATGTAAATTAGATAATAAAAAAATGTGACGACTTGAATACGCATATCAAATTAGGTATATTAATTTATGACTGCAAGCACAGTTTTGTGTCAAACTGTGGTTTCCATTGGTTGGGAAAAATCGTGACTGTAACACAAATCAATTTTCGATTACCATTAACCATATGCTAAAAGTTAATCGCCAAAAAGAAAAAAAATCGCCAAGGATAACACTATAGACTCCGTAAAAATTCTAAATTCACACCAAAAGTTAATATTTCGAAACTATTATATGCCAGTGTCTTGCAGGGTTTTCTATATCATGACAAGTTCATTAGAATACACGAGAAAGTTTTGAAAAGACCACACTCTCTGTTTGTTTGTTGTTGTTGGTGTATAACATAAGTATCAATTTAACAAATACGTTGTCGTTCGACAACTTCATTCAAATGGAGGATTTCCTTGTTTAATTATCTTATTTATCCAATTACCAGAATATGTCTGTCAAGATAAAGTAAGTTGATGCCGGATAAAGCAAGAAAATCTGTTCTATTTTCGCCATTGAAGTTGATGAGAACAAAATGGCGGTATCGTGTTACGGAGCATGTTCTTAAACGTCAATCAGCGAGGTTTTGCGGTTTTGACATTTCTGAGAGCTGAGGGATCAATTAATCTGCGGGGCAACCCCCCTGCGGCGGGGACGAAATCTCATGTTAATTGCAAAATCGCAGGGTGCCTTGTAAAGTAGGACTTCAGGAGGCACCCTGGGGACACTTGCAGGAGATTTTATTCCACCTTTTAGAAATCATGTTTGCTTCTTCGCCCCCTCCCCTCGGTTTCTCCGAAATCCTTAGACTCGAAATCCGCTTTAATTCGTAATTGTCTTCTGAGTTTGGGAAAAGGGACATAAAAATTGTTTATCTAATTTTGGAAATGATATGTTGGAGATTTTTATAATAGTCTTTATACAAATGACCCAGTTCGAAGATGCAAAAACTGGGAATTCCGAGATATTGATATTTTAAATTCCATCACAGTTGTTAGAAGACCACATAGAGAGCTCTAACCTGTATGATTAAGGGCATTAATTTAAATTATTCCACTCCATTGTCCTTTAATTCATTATCATATGTAAAATTTTGTGATTTGGGGGTCGTACATTGGAATATTTTTGATTTTCATGAATAGTTCAGTTAATTCCTTTTATATAAATACAATTATTTGTACATTTTTAGCAACACAATACTCTTTCAACAAAAGCAAAATAAGTTGCACTTTTTACAACATAATTTATAGATTGCTTTGACCTATTACAATTTTACATGGCTAATTTTGGTGATTTAAATATTTTTTGTTTCAATCGGAGAAAATTTGATCTTATCCTATTAACTAAAATTTACGGAGGATATATGCTTATGCTCTCTTGTATATTTTGGCAGCATGACTAATGACGATTCTTTTTATATTAAACTTCAATTCCCTATCTACATAAATTGATTTTGAAATTATTAATTTAGAAAAGAAAATATGTTCTTCATTATTTAAAAACGTCGGATTCGAAATTACAAAACAACTTCAGTTGTCTCCCCGACTCCTTTATTTTCTCTGTTTTTGTCCGTTGCTAAACACAACAAATGCTTAATATCTAAGCTAGCCCTGATCATGTCATAAATTTTAGTTAAGATTAAAGTGTAATTATTAATCAAGTTTAATTTAATTTAATCAATACTGTCATTAATCTAATTTTTTCTACGTTCTTAACGCTATGCACATGTGATTATAACAACTTGGAAATATATCTAATATATGTGTATTTTTTCTTAGCAGCATGGCTGATTTTGACTATTTTTTTCTGAAAAATTCTAATTCTCTAATCTGCATAAATAGATTTTGTAATGGATATTTTCGAATAAAAAAATACTTTCTTTGTCATTATTTAAACACGCCGAATTCAAAAATAAAACAAGTTGAATTGTTGCCACCTACCCCCACCGTCCTCTTTCTGATCTGGATTGTTGATAAACACTATAAATACATAATGCCTAAGTTAGCCTTGATTTTATCTTAACCTTTAATTACTATTAATGTTTATATATTATTCCAATAATTTAATTAAATTAATAATATATTCTCTGAATTCTTTGCTCTGTGTTTATCTGAACGCGAAAGCTCCAGAACACGTCGAATAACATAGATAGGATGCGACAAGTGGTTTTTATACCAAAATAATGGATTCATTATATTTTAGACATAGTATTTAAAGGAAATCTGGTAATAATGTTTGCTGGATTTTTTTAATTATATGAAAGGATTACATAAAAAAAAGTTTTTATGCATAATATTTATTTTAATAAACTTGTGTATGACCTTTCTTGTTTGGATGAAAATATTAATTTTTATCAATATATTTTTTACTTGAATATTTCTATTCCCATTTTCCTTATAATTTATTTGAATATTCCCATTTGCATTTTCTTTCCAATTTTCCTTACAATTTACTTGAATATTTCCATTCCTATTTTTTTCTCAATTTTCCTTATAATTTACTTGAACATTTCCATTTTCATTTTCTTTATAATTTTCCTCACAACTTTCTTGAATATTCACAACCCCATTTTCTTTAAAATTTTCTTTACTATTTACTTGAATATTTCCATTTATATTTTTTTAAACAATTTTCCTTGCAATTTACTTGAATATTACCATTATCATTTACTTTACAATTTTCCTTACAATTTACTTGAGTACTTCCATTCCTATTTTTTTTTCTCAATTTTTCTTATAAATTGATTGAACATTTCCATTTCCATTTTCTTTATAAGTTTCCTTACAATTTTCTCGAATATTCACATTTCCATTTTCTTTAGAATTTTCCTTATAATTTACTTGAATAT
>JAOUZG010001200.1:64486-87434 GCA_026289955.1 Argiope argentata
CACACACACACACACACACACACACACACACACACACACACACACACTTGAATCGAGATCTGATTCGATTGAAGATGCGTTGTGTATTCGAACAATCAGGAGATTAGTATTATCACATGTTAGAATAAGATTTTGAAGGAAGAGTGCCGCTTTAGTTGTTGCCCCAATGTTTTGACCATTGGCCAGCTGGTTTTCAGATAGCTCTAGTAGGGCATAAAAAGAGAGAGATGCAAATAAATATCCCGCTCTCTACTTCCGTGGTCCAGCAAATCAATAGTTCAAGTCATGAAAACATAAAAATCCGTTACTGTGTCCAAAGACTGAGAGAGATAGAAATGACATCATTGATTTGATTCCGATGGCTGCCATTGCTCAAATATGGCGTTAGGCTAGTGATGTCGCTTATCATAAGAGCAAGGCTTAACAAAGCTGAAAAAAGCCTGCAGTCAAAAGTGCTTATACTTTTCCTCATCGTGATTAGATTTCTTAAAACTTGCTCAAGACGTTTCAAAAGGGTTACGAAGCATTACCATGTAATAAAGTAACAATGCAGAGTAAACAAACTAACTGTCTAATGTGAAAAAAAAAATATTTTTTAACCATGTTTTTAAAAATCTACGATGACTTGTGCTTGGATATTTAAATGAAAGTCGATGTGCGAGTTCTGCAAGAAATAGGTTTTTATTGTTTGTTTCGTGAAAAATCAATGTCTAACTTAACTTTAAATTGTATGAAATTAAAATCTAAAGCAAATGCAATTTAATGTGACGATTAATGATGTAGAGATAGGAAGAAGAAAGCAGAGGTGCCTATATTGATAATTTGGACACAAATATAATTATGCTAATGCAAGGGAAACATTTCAGAGTGCTAATTTCCTTTTTAAATATTACGGAGAGGTTTATACATTCCAAAAAGGGGGTACCATCCTCTAAGCATCATTAACCGTTGATGTACTTCATGTAAGTTTTTTAAAAAAATTATAGCTCAAATTTTGATTGCATGCTGCTTTATGGTATTTTGATTAGCTTGATTTTATCTAACTAATGCTGCTGCATGAATTTCATTTAAAAAAAAAGATTTTAGCACACAAATAATTTAACCATTAAAGAAAGGTATTTAGTTTGATTATCTTGCATAGGTCACTGTCCTTCATTATTAAAAAACTTCCTCATTGGAATACTTCCTCAATGGGCATGACAAAGGATAACTCTGAATTATCCGGAAGGTGCTGGCGTTTGTGTACATTCCATAATTCGAGTCGTTGCCCTCCCTTAAAGTGGCTGTTGAAGGTGTAATAGTGTCCTGCTGAAGAAAAGGTTGCCGACCTAGGGGGGTACCCTGTTGTTCTTTCACCCACTACAACGCGAGGGTGCTCATAATTCCACTAGCACCCACAAATGGTGACTTATTGAGGAGGGTGGACCTGTGACCTATCCCCCCCCGACTCGAATATTGAGCGCAACACCTTTTCAGGTTATTCACCCTTATTTCTACAGGGCCTCCTCCATCTCCTAAAAACTAAGATTCTGAAATAAGAATAGCCCCCTTCTTTCCTTCTCATTCAAGTTGCTACGTCCACATGTCGCGTGTGCAGTGGCAACGTCCCCTTCTTCAGGGGTCTTCTTGAAGGGGGGGAACTGGCAAGTACCCAGCGCGTGCCGTGTGCGTAGGAGCGACAGATGGTTTTCTACCAGCTCGTGCCGTTACACGCGACGTAACTCCCCTCTATTGTCATTTCTTTTGCCATCCCCTAGTTTGGCTTTGGACTGAATACTGGCACATAAAGTTACAATGGAACCTGGGATTAAGAATAAAGCGGGGGTGGTGAGAGATTTCCTCTCCCCTCTCTGCTATAGGATTTTCCATCTTCTGCCGCCACCGTCTGCTCCAGTATCAAAGGTTCGAAGAACCCTTGAAGATAAATGGTAGATTTGTGTTCCATATGAGGAGGGGGAGGAGATGTGTGAATTCAGTGTTAGGTAACGCAGATGGAAACTCGGAAGCAGTACCTGAACTTATGCAGACTCCGAGCAGCAAGTGGTTGTTACTGTTTTTTTCCTCCGGTATCCAGCTGTGTTTGAGTGTGAAAAGTGTACGGATTGACGATGATGAAGGGTGATCTGAAAAGAATGGGTGCAAGTCAACTAGAAGTGCATCCCCCCCCTTTGGCGATAAGACTTTTAAATGAATTTAAAAGCTTCATAGGCCCCAAAGTTTCACATTCTTAGAACGAAGAATCTGTGCCAGTTGTTCGTTAATTGTCTGCTCCGTAACATATTGTTCTTCTAAGACTTTAATGGTTAAACTCATTCAAAATCTCTGTTACATGATAGTGAGATATTGAGAGCTGCAAGATTATTGTAATGGAAATTTAGTAAATTTGACACAAACGGCTCTTATTCCCAGTTTCAGCCGGTTTGGGTGTCCAGCTGGCTCATCAAAAAATTCGCTGTTGCACATTTTCAATTAAATTTAATATGCATAGCTTAATATTCATGATTATCTCAAGAAAATATTTTTAAGCTTAAAATTGTGACAAAAGTTATAGCCATTATATTTTAAAAAATGCACCCTTTTCTGTTCATTTTATGAATGAACCATCTTTATAGAATTAAAACCCATTATATCAAAGCGCTTTAAAAACGTAATTATCTAGTTTATATGTTTTGCTTTCATCTCTTCTTATTTGCTGTTTTGGCTACATAGATACTAAACAAAACCTTCTTTTTTAGCTTTGAATAACAAAAGAAAATCATGTTATTAAATACTTGATGAAACAATGTAAACCCAGTGAAACGATAAAAATTATTGTTGAAAATTAAGCAAGAAATGTTTGTTTTATTACTGAAATTCATGAAATTTTTTGCACAACTTTTAAATTAGCATCAATAATCGTGTATTCACGTGCCGAAAACTCTTTCAAATGATATAATATCAAGTTTTTTTTCACTTAAACCAATAACAAAATCAAAATTGTTTTACAAAGTTGAACGGAGAAGGCCAGCTGATTTCATATCTTTAGGTAATTTATATTCTTGGAGGGGTGGAATCATTGAGATGACACCCTCTCGTCAAGAATTTGATGCAGCAACTAATATTTCCTTTATTTCGATCAGTTAGATTTGGTACGTTTGACGCTATTAAATGAAGAATTAAGAAAAAAGTATATTGAAATTTGGCAAATAACAACATTATGAAAAATACTTTTCTACTAGCTTGTTTATCCTTAACCTTTAGTGGCCTGATTTACGGAAGTGATTTATTTTTAATATTACTGTGTTTGCTTGAGGGTCTAGATGAAGGGAAAAATAGCTTAAAAAATCACAATATTTATTTTACATATTTATTTAGAAAAAAAAACAGGTATCAATTTTGATACTTCAGGCATTAACGCCATAAAGAAATCAGATATACATACCTATGCATGAAATAATGCGAAACATTGATTCATAGCGAAAATAATATATTCCTTTACCTCAAAAGTATTTATATTCTTCAGAAAATGAAAATATATCAAATTTGTATTCAACAAAACTTTTAGTAAAATGTGTTTACTTGTTCACTTTGCCACGCAAGTAATATGCCATAGATAAAATAAAACAATGATGACATTTGATTTTTTAAAAAATTTCGTTGGAAAGAATATTATACAACAGTAAAATACGTGCAGCCAACCTATAAAAAACCTAATAGTAATGTGAACATTCGGTTTAAAAGATTGGTATCAAAATTGAAACTCTAGGTTATTAAGGGTTAAAAAAGGTGTGTGTTTTATCATGTGAGAGCATGATAAAACATGTTTTTTGTTAAGGGTTTTTAAATAATTAAATCAACGAATAATCGAAGCTCGAAATCACGTAGGCAATGAAGAAAGCATAATTGGCAATATTAATCAATATCTTTTAATCGAATATATTTTTGTTACCTACTTTTACCAGTATTGTATTATTATTATTTGGCAGATGCGTTTTTAAAAGACTGAAATGTTTTTAACAGTACTGCTTTTTCAAATTAGTTTAAATTACTTAACGTCTTGAACTAATTAAGATAAATAAGGATTTAAATAATAATGTTTTCACGTGATAACTTGAAATTTGCGATCATAGATTTCATTTTTTAAAATTATTATTTTTCCAATATAAGTGAATAGTTAGGTTTACAAATATCCCCCCTCTTTTAATTATATCGTCTACTAACAACTAAAATTTAATTTTACTACTTTTTCTTCTTTCATTTTTTTTGTCATTAACTTTTTATTTCAATATTGATATCAATTTGGATTCAAAAACAAAATGTTTGTAACCTTAAAAGGGACTTTTAATAAAAACATTTAATGAAATCCTAAAATTCTTATATAACTTTGTATTCTTGCTTATGATGTATTGGAAAAAATATTTTTTTATGTTTCAAAAAACTAAATTTTTATGCGGTTTTTGGTATTGTTGTTTGTGTTTGGTATCACTTTAACATGTAAAAAAGACTTGTGATGGTCGATTACTATAAAAGTAAATCTAACCATTCACT
The DNA here is from genome assembly GCA_026289955.1 of Argiope argentata. Lineage (NCBI taxonomy): Eukaryota > Metazoa > Arthropoda > Arachnida > Araneae > Araneidae > Argiope > Argiope argentata. The sequence continues at coordinate 69,014 of JAOUZG010001200.1, forward strand.
TTTTGCTTTTATAGTATAATTTTGTTACTATTAGCAACATCGTTATTATAATAGATATTTATATTATCTATTATATATTTTTTTTACTATAAACATTGCGTTTAATTCTTTTTGTGGTTGTTAGAAAGCGAGTCATCTGACTCATGATAGTTGAGATCTATTTTGCCAATATTGTTTGGAATATTTTAGAAAAATTATTAATAAGTCATAACAAGAACTTATATTGTAATGATGGTGACAAAAAAGTAATACTTTATTTAAAACCAAAAGAAAAATAATGCTTTAATAAACATCAAATTAACGGCGAGTGAGTTTTATTTATTATTTATTAATTCTAATTTTAAATATAAAATTTGTGGCAACACTAATGAATAACTTTCCGATTTGTTTATCTTATCAGATTAAAGGTAATTTTTCATCTCTTGGATAGAAGGCGGTTAAAAATCTAAGGCTAACCCTTTATTGTTTTCTTAAATAGTAACGGCATGCCCAACTATATCCGACAAAGAAAAAATGAACAACAACCGGAGCGAGAGTTTGACAATTTTAACAAAAAACCTGATCCAGAAGCTGCCAAACTGGTAGCAAAATGTTAGAAATTTATTCAATATTTAAATATTGGAGATAGAGTAAAGAAGGTTCTTATTGTGGGGGCATTGAAGTTTGAATTGGAAGTAGGCCAATCGGAAAATGAATGTCCTCGGCATGAAAAGTTCAAGCTTCCAGCATTGAGCGAATGACCAGTGCCAGCTTTCTGGCACAGAGGTAGTGCGTCTTCCTCATGCTCTGGAAGTCCCGGTTCGGGAATGGTTGTTCTTCTATTTGTTATGTGTGATTGTGCCCCTCTGTAAAAAGGGGTTTTGCAAGCGACTGTGATGAGTGTGTATTTAAAGTCGTACTCTTGGCCCTAGGTGGCGCTACTTGAAACAAGAGATAGATATCTTTGGCTTAAAATCTGCTAATGTATCAGCGGGGCTTGTCCATGGCGAGTGCCATAAGAACAACACGAATGACCAATGGCGTTGAAAAATTTGCTAAATAGATCTGACTAACATCGCGTACAGTATCACTCGGATAACATCGGAGTTGGCGAGTGAAAGTTGAGTCTGATATAATAAGATTTTTTTTATTTGAAATACTTTGATTAATAGAAACGTGGATATGCATTCGTTGCCATTTTCTTAGAAGGTTGTTGATTTTCCGTGTCTGCTTTGAGACTGTCGGAATTTTTCTCGAAATCTTATGGAATTCTAAATTTTTAATGAATAAGTTCGAAGTAGCTTTTGAGTTGCTTATTCAAAAATATAACGAGAAGGAGAACAGATTTGCTATTTACCAAATTGTGATATGATTTGAAATTCTGGATAATAAAAAAAATATCGAAGTTGCACAGGCTGAAATTACCTTTCAACAGAAATGAATAAAATGGAAATAACAGAAAGAATCGGAAATAAATAAAGTACTACATAATTAATGATGCACTGATATTCCATGCTTATTATTTCAAAATTATTTTTCTTTATTTTGATTACTATAAATTTTCTGTCTTTTTTCGTTTTATTTTTTTGTTCTCTTGACCCTAGAAAGAGCTGCTTTTAATTTATTGAGCTTGGGGAGTACCGGTACGAATAAAATGCAAAAAAAAAAAAAATAAGCTTTAAACCATCTCTTGTGACAATAAAGTTATATCTATTCAAATAAAAAAAATAGACATATTTTTCAAACAAAAAAATTAGAAAATTACTTTTAGATTTATTTTTTTTTACTTTCTTAGATTAGATTTTTATTCTTGAATAATCACTTCAATAGAAAGGAAATCTCTTTTCTGTTTAAAATGGACATTTACTTTTTAAATAGACACACTAAGCAAGCGCAGAATAACTTAATAAAATTCTCTAATTTATTTATTTCATAGTACGCTTCAGCTAGTACAAATAAACAAGTAAATAGAATCGCTCGGGATTTTACAGAAGCCCTGAATAATTTCGAGGATAAGGAAAAATAATTGCTGGAAAAAAAAAGACAAAATAATTCTTAACAAGCCTCCTTGAGAAAAATGGACTGTATTTGATTATGGAACCGCACAGTAGTCTTTGAGTAATCTTACTAGGGCAATCTTCCACAGGAAGCAGAGGGGAGGGCCGAAACCACTTACCTAAATTATTGTTTTAAACGCGGGTGTAGATGGCCATTCTTCCTCCAAGTAATCAGAAACCATTCCGACTTTAGAACAAACGAAGGGGATGTGAAACAAAAGAGATAATAGATTTGCTTCTGAATTTCAGTCGAACCCAAGCGATCAGTCGAAGAATCTTTTTAAAAAAAGGCATCGGCCATTTTTTTTTCCTTCCCTCTGTAAGATAGAAGGCAGCCCGGGGCTATAGATTCTTATCGGATGCTCAAGTAAACGTCACGATTTGAAACAATAAAAGGGGGAGTGTTGGAAGTGAAGTGAAGATGACTTAGGGATCGACAAAAAGTGCACGGTCGTCGCCAAGATAGATTTTTTTTTTAATGTGTATACATCCAGGGGTGGGGTAAAGAGTCGTGAGAAATTTTTCATGTTTGAATTGTAGTGGTTGTAGTTGGAGGAGGTGAGATTAGGCCTGATAAGCATTCAGGGATCAGAACTTGCTGCTTAGAGGCTTTCAGACGCGAAAACTCTCGCCAGGCTTTCTATATTTTTTAATAGAAACTGCTTAAAACCAATTTGGCTTAAATAATTCTTAGCCTTTCATTTAACATTAATTATTATTTTACTATTCGATTTATTTCGCAACAACAGACGTATTCAGCTATTTTTATAATAAAAATGTGATTATAATAATATTAATGATTATTTTTTGTTTAAAAAACAACGAAAAAAATTTAAAATTCCGATTTAAATTTTTCTTTAACATGAAAACTTTTTATAATGATTCTAAAATATAATTTTTGGGTCTGACCATTATTAATAAAATTTATCTGATCCCCACCAAGAATTTTGACTGATTGGTAGCAACTGGTTAAATTATATCATTTATAATAGTATTTTTATTTTAATTTTAATGTTCTAGATTGTGGTTTAAAATAAAATACAGCATAACATAGCATATATTGTAGAGTAGATACTAATTAAAGGCAGTATTATATCGAAGTTGAATGCTTAAGATTATGGGTTATAGTATATTAATTTATACATTAATTATTATATTGGTTATTATATTATTATATGTTAGTACATTAGGTTTCTTTGTTGATTTTGAAGTTTGCAAGACTTCGATAGATTTTCCTCGAGGATGCTTAAGATTATAGGTTATAGTATATTAATTTACACATTAATTATTATATTAGTTATTATATTATAATCTATTAGTACATTAGGTTTCTTTGTTGATTTTGAAGCCTGCAAGACTTCGATAGATTTTCTCAAGAATTTAGCACGAGTAATAGAAATCGATTCTTCTTTATTATTTAGTTGTACTCTGAGTTCTGTAAGCTTTTATATTTTATTTTACCCTTATAAAGGAAATTACGTTTTCTTTTTTATGAATGTTTTAATCTTTTTTTTGTTTACCTTATTTGAGGATTTTGAAATAAAGAAAACTTCAACGAAGCCCAAGTTAATTAATGTCATTTAATTAATAAAAACAAATAATGAAATCACCCTGATTTAAGTGGTTTATTTACATTCAAGTTCTGAATGGTTAAAGAGAAGTAAATATCAAAACTGAACTTTTATTGTAAAGAGCTAACACGAATTTTGTTTGGAAAATTCCAATATTATTATTCAATTAAAGAGTTTTATCGAATGCAACTATGTGCAAACTTTCTGTCTTTTTAACAGAAAATTGAGAATTTATGAATGTGCAGATATTTTGAAATTAGAAAGAGAAACAAAAACTCATATTTATACTAAATATGTCTATTTACATAAAATGGAAACAGGCTGTAAATAAAAATCAATACACTGAAGAAGAAAAAATATCTTCTATTTTCAACACACTAATTTTAATGCTCCAAAAAAATCTAAAGATCATTTCGGTTTTTTCTGTTGTTGTTGTTGAAAGGCTGCAATTGCCAATGCATTCAACTTTGAGATTTTGATAGATCTTTTTTCAGATCTAATGCACCTGCAATATGAGATTTTACCAAATCAAATAAAATTTGATTTTGGTAAAATCTGACTGTCTGTCGCCAGTCAGACAGTTAAGCAGTTTAGTATTATCATGTAAACATGATAATATAAAGTTATCTGACCTAAATAAATGGAAATTTTTTATATGAATTTTATTTCTAAAATTATTTTTCTGCATCAAATTTATCAGAAAAGAAAGGATTAAAACAAGGCTTAAGATGACATTTTATTTCAGAATCAAATAAATTGTATCGTTACTAAGCAAATGCTTCCATATTTTAAAATGTACTACATCATTAATGGCAAATTTCTACTATGCATACAATGTAGTGGGGAAAATAAATCTGGAATAAATAATATATTCTGAATATTTTTATTATAGCAGGAAATGTTTTAACTGTATTAACAAATGTCTTAAATGGGCTTAAACAATTAAGAAAACTTTAAAAATTGAAATAAGATGATTAATTTTAATTTTGAAATTAATTAATTCAAAAATTTCTTACCTAGGGTACATTTATAAGCTACCAGCATAAAAAAATGGATGTTAAAATTCCATTTCCATGTCTTTTACAAAATGCGTCATACATGAAAACTTTTAAGAATTTCTCGATCTCAAACTGTGGAATTCTAATCAAAATTTAGCAAAGTTGCCATTTGTAGCTCAATAAATTATGAAAAATTAAAATAGTGTAAACAATTTCAATGGAATATTAATTTGTGAAAAGATAAATAAAGTTGCAATTTCATTCGTAAAATATGGATGCTTAAGTGATGTATTCGAAATAATAATATAAGCTTCTTAAAATCGTTGATTATTGCACGAGTGATTTGTAAAATGATCATTACTCCAAGTCTTCTCCACAGGTTCAATCTTTCAGATTACCCCTTGTGCATCCAATGTTCCGAAGACAACGACATTTGCCACATCTTGTTAAAATGCTCAAAATATGTGCTCCACAGAGAAGCGCTCTGGAAAAAACTCAGCATCCAACAGCCGAACATTTCTTTTGCCTCTCTTCTGTCTCAAGCTCTCGCAAGCAAACAGCATCTAAACATCTTTATTCAAGCCCTCAAGTACTTTGATATACTTTAACTGTAACATTTTCGCTCCTATGGGATAACAGCCTTTGTCTCTACATTCTTCAATGTTTATATTCAAGTCAAGTCAAGTCAAGTTAAAATAGTTGAATAAATAAATCGTCTGTTATGTTATTGTAGAATCAGTTCTAGTTGTCACATGATATATGTCAAGTTAGAGCAAAATAATAATAATAATAACAGCAGTTTGAAAACAACGTGAAATTTAATGGCATGAGCGATGATGATTAGCATGAATATAAGATATGTTAATTTACTCCATTAATTCGTGTTACGCATGAAGCAAGAATAAATCTTTGATAATTAATTAATTCAGTAATAATAGAAAAATTAAATTAGTAATAAAATAATCCATTACATAATATAAAATTTAAATACTTTTTTTTGTAATGAAGAGAGTATTTAACACAAAACAAAGTCTAACTAAATAAAACAAATCCTTTTATTTTATGATTATTCTCTGAACTAATTAAAAAATAATGATAACATATTTTATGGCTAATCAATTTTAAAGTCCTTTCAAATGAATGATTACTTTTATCATTCGTGTTCTTTATCAGAATAACTAAAGCATTCTGATTTAAAGCATTAAAATTAGATTTTTAATAAAAAGTCAATTTGAAGCATAAAATAGGAACATTTGTTATATTTAAATCCAATTTTAACCCATAAAAATAATTTAAAAGAATTTGTTTAGTTAATTTTATTCTTGTAAGAACATTAACAAATCATATATGCAATCGTTTCAAGTATTAATTTCCTAAAATATATATTCGTTATTAATTATAATCTCTATCAGATTATAATTAATAACGAATATTCTTATCTAAACTATTAAAATAAATTTTTTCGGGTTAAAAATTTAATTTGAGATATGAAATAAAACATTGTTTCGTTTTCAAATAGAATTTTAATCAGGAAGAATATATAGAAGGGGGGAAAGAAAGAAAGAAAGGGGGAATTTTCTATTTCGTGCAGTGCTAATGAATACTCCAGTCATCTAACAGATAACAATCAATGAAAGTCATTTTTACATATCATTATAATAATCAATAATCTCTGCTACCGTATAACAGCTTCAGTAGATGAATAACTGCAGTCTCTTGTAAGATGAGCACATAATTGGCAACCGGTCTTTATAAAAATAACCGGAGATCAGAGTAAACATTTCATTGTTTGTTCTAGCTTAAACTCCGCCCACTTGGAACAAAGGAGGAGAGTGAAATTTCTTTCCCTCCTCTTCCACCCTGCACTTTAATTACAGGGGAAGGAAAAGTGAAAATCACCTATCCATCAATTTGTTGTCTAGTAGAGAGCAAAAGTTACTTGCAACATTTATGTTTTATTTTGCGTTTGGTTCTCATGTCCATGAGCAGCTGATTATAGAGTTGGCTGAAATTTGGTGTTGAATTCAGTTATTACGTAACAAGAATTGATCGCTGTTTCGCTCGAATTGTAAAATATATTTTCTTTTCATAAGTTAGAAGATTTCATTTGAATCTAAATTCATATGAGTTTTTCCAGATAACGTTGGATTATAACTTTTATTTCAATGATAGTGGTATAAAAGGGGAAAGGTGATTGTGCTTTACTCGATTTACTAACTTTACAGCAGATTCCTCTCAGAGCCTGACTAAGGCGGGAGAATTAGGGGCAATTGCCCCACATCAAAGGGAGGGGAAGGGGGTAAATCTAATAGAAAGTTTATTATTTATTAATTTATTTGTTTTATTTTGTTTTCTTCTTTTTCAGTAATGCATCGGTTCTTCATTACTGAAATAGTGAAGCAAAGAGTGGGGAGTGGGGGGGGGGCAAAAAAGTTTTTGCCCTGGGCCTGAATTAAATTAAATCGGGCTATTTTCTTCTTACATGATAATGTAAAATGTGTTGTGCCTAATTAACTGAGCATCTCGAAAAATTAATCTGGTTTATTTCAGTTAGATTAACGTTTCATTTCTTGACAACACAAGGGTTATTTTAGAACAGTTCCCTTCATTCTAAATCGTATTATCTGAATCGTTCCCAATTTTGGATGTGCATCAATAAACCATTTTGAAGGAAGAAGAATGCGACACCATAGCAAAGAGTAAGACTGTGTGAAAGGCATATTCAGGGACTTTTGTCATGGGATCATGGAGGAAAAGGATTTTTTTCTCCTGTGATAAAGATTGGTGTAAAACCTGACATTGATGATTATTGCATGCCACCTCATTGGAAATGAGGGCTCTCTAAAACAGTTCGCAAAAATGAAACCTCATGAAAAATGATTTGGTGATAAAAAGGAATTCATCCAGGTGGTTACAGTGAAACTATTCTGTTACATACAGTGAAAAAAATGTGAATTTTAAAATTTATCGTTTGGCATAAAATTCAGAATCATGCTGGTGGACCAAGTAGTTTAGAGATTTGAAATCACATGGGAATCTTTGCAAGTATGCTATAGACAAATTGAAATAATTTATTATAAGTCATATCATACGATATGAAAGGTAATAGCAATGTTTTAGATATGAATAGGGAGGGGGAGTACAGGAATTGGTAATTCTAAACCAAGCGTTGCGAAATTGTGATCAAGAATGGAGAATTTTAAAAAAATCCTTTACCGCTAGTCCTTTATATGTTATAGTTTTAGGAATTTATAAGCATTTAATTGTTTGCAATTGAGAAATTTTAAGCAGCATCTGAAATGAATAGAGTTTATTTTTTCTGAACTAAATTTCCTGAAATTGTTTTGTGGCATGTCCTATTCAGACCTATTCTTATTCCATAGAATTGTTGCTTATTATTCATTACTTTACATCCATACATATTTTTTATAATTTATTTATGAACGCATAATCCATTCTAAACATGCCTTGCTAATTTAGTTTTGAAATCCATTGTGCATTTTGCTGGATTTAAAAAAAGTAATAGCCTTTAAACGGAAAGTGACGTCTGAAATTATGTTTTTTAATATAAAAAATGTGTATTGAATGCATTCTTCTTTTTAATTAATATCATATTCATATGAAATGATTGGTGGAAAAAAAGAAAGAAAAGCGAATTCTTAATAAATATATAAAGTAATAAAAACTGTATGATTTTTGAGTTCTTTTATATGTTAGAATTTATTTATGGCATTCTTTTCTGGATCAAAAACTAATTAAATAATTATGGGACCATTATTATTATGAAGGTATAAAAATGAATACATTTATACAAATATTAAGCGAATTCACAATAAATGTACACAGGAATAAAAATTCTACAATATAATTTTACCACTATTTATATCAGTCGAAATTAATTATGGTATTCTTTTTTTTTTTCAATTATTTCTTATTTAGTTCACTTCTCTCTCTATATATATTTCTTGCTCAAATTTTCAATCGCTAATAAAAGACTTTTTATTCATCCACTCAAGTTCAAATACATCTTTTAAACTTATGGTCACTTGATGTTAATGCAGTTTTTTTTTTCAAATATTAATTCATTCATTAAATTTAATTATTGTTAATACTTTAAATAGAGTTTTAGCAGTTTGTAATGAAACTTGCAATCAACAGGCAATAGCTCAATCGGTAAAATGCGAGAATTTCAGTATTTTTCACTTGAAGGTGAAGAATGCGAATTCAATTCTTGCGGAAATCAATAATTTTTTTTGATAAACAATTTATATTAATTGTACTTATTTAATAAAAAGTTAATAAAATAAAAGGATTTTTTTTTGTTTACCTAAGCAGAAGTTGATTTTAAATTTCTTTTTATATTGCTTGTTGGGGGGGGGGGGGGCTCTGGGGGTTTCTAATTTAGGCTCTGTTCCTAAATTAGAAACATTCGCATTATTGATTACAAAAAATAATACTAAAATAAGTGTAAAACTTTTTTAAACACAGTTACTTCTAATAACTACGTCTTATATTTTAAAATTAAAAGATACCATTTATTTTTATAAATATAAAATAACATAATAATATAAAACTCAATAATATAAAACTCAAAAGGCGACATTGATTAAGAATGCTACAAAAATACTATCCCAAAATCAATCTCAAATTTTGATTGATTTTTATTTGAATAAGTCTATTTATAATTAAATAAAAGCATAAAAATAAAGAATTTTCAAAATATTTTCTCAAAAAAAAAATCGTGGTTTTGGATTTCCCCTAAAATCGTAAAATCTTTAGATAATTGCTTATTTTGCCTAATTTGATAATTCAAAGCAGTTTAAATTGTATACATTTAATAATAGTATTCGGTTTCCCCATCAGGAAAAAATTAAATAATTATGGGTTTTTAAATCTCTACTGTATTCGAATTCTATTAATAATTTTTTTAGTATGTGAGGAAAATAAACCTTAAATGTACCTTCACTTTAATGAGCCACAGTCGTCCTTGAGAGAACTATTTCTTCAAAGGAATGCAAAACCGCTGCTGTGTGTGGTATACAGAAAGAAATTCTCTTCCTTTTTTATTTAATATTTCCAATAACCTTTAACTTATCCATTCCGGAACTTTTTACCAGCAACTCTGCTTATCTCGGTGTTGAAAGATCGCTGAAAAGGATAGCAAACGTTGCGGTTGCCTGGAAGCAGTAATTTTCCAGAAAACCAGTCCATCTTCGCAGCGATTATATTTCTGTTATCCCGTCCATCGATCGCAGAGATTATTGTTTCATGTTTTAATGAGAGAGAAGGGCTATTTACACGAGAGTTAGCACCCAGGGCCTGATGGGCAGAGTGGCCGAAGGAGGCATTTTCGCGCGCCAAATTACCTCTTCGGCCAATTACGGGCGGAACCACCCAAGTCGCCAAGCCTGGCTACCAGAAGAAATTATTAACGATCATAACAAATGGATCTGATGAGAAGATGAGGATTCTTCGTTTTGCTTTGTTTTGAGAGTATGTTTCATTTACGGACGTTTTGGGTCAGATGCTGATTTTTTTGGTATTGTTTTCGTTTTCTCTTTTCTTCTTTTTTTAATTTGTGTTTGTCTTGATAGGTTTCTTTTGGATAGAAAATTTTGCTCCAGGGTTATATGAGATACGCTCAGTAGTTACTCAAACATTTGGCGCACATTCCATGACTTTGCAGCATTTAATGGTATTTCTTTATTTACTGACCTTCCTGGCATTCAAAATGTCTTTTAGAGAATAAGAGTCTTGAAGTACATAAAATATTCAATGTGCATGGACATTAGACCTCTTCCTCTTAACTAAAACAACTTCAAATTTTGATGGTCCGTGGTGGTAAGGCTTGGCGTGAGAAGCTAATTTTTTTTTGGCATTGTTTTCGTTTTTTTTTTTTTTTTAATTTGTGTTTGTCCTGATAGGTTTCCTTGGATAGAAAGTTTTGCCCCAGAGTTATATGAGATACGCTCATTAGTTACTCAAAAATTTGGTGCACATTCTATGATTTTTCAGCATTTAATGGTATTTCTTTATTTGCTGACATTCCTGGTATTCAAATTGTCATTTACAGAATAAGAGTCTTGATGTACATAAAATATTTAACGCGCATGGGCATTAGACGTCTTCCTCTTACCTAAAACGACTCCAAATTTTGATAATCCGGGGTGGTAAGATCTAGGCGCGTGAAGCGTAGGGTTTAAGAATTAAGACCCGATTCCATCAAAGAACCATCATGTAAGAGGATCAATAGCACGCTAACCCTTTAAAAGACCATTTTTTTTCAGTTATGGTATATTAAAATATTTTTAAGATTAAGATGGCTTTAGAAAAGTGATTCATTTAACTTATTAGATAAAGTTAATTTAATTAATTAATTTGGTTAATTAATAACTAAGCAGCAAATCAAAGTACAGCATTTTGTGCGAGATAAAAAAAATTGAAGCGTCTAAGTTTCTGTCTTATTGAAAAATGTGTCAAATTATCCCGATTAACATAACTTCATTCGAAAATTGATAAATTTGGTGGGAAGCATACTTCCCATGGCCTTTGAAAGGGTTAACATACCATACAGATCACGTGGAAGATGCGCTACACCTATGCCAGAACGCCGGCTTATAAATTGTACATTCCACTATTAAGTGAAGGGGGGGATAAAGAACTATTGGTAGTCCACAGAACAACATAAAAAAATGTTCCTATATTAAAAATTAATATGGTTGAAATTCAGTAGGCGGTAATCTTTATGTTGTCAGTGAGTGCCAAGTCTTGCTTTGGAATATTGACGATTTGGTATTTTTTGCTGATATGAAGTTGTACCGTTTAATACATTTCAATGTTTGATATATGGCATTTTACATCGCACAGAAACACAAAATACCCATTTTTAATAAAGTTAAAAAGATACTCTAGAAACAAGATAAAATTTAAGCAATAAAAAATACTGAATAAAACTTCAATTCTTTTGTGGTGGTTCCCTTTGGTATCAAAAATGATGCCGGAAGTTTAAATAAATGACTAAACCATAACCAATTCATAATTTCCCGCAGTTTAAGGGTTACTAATATCACGAGATCTTTTTACTACTAACTTTACAATAACTTTTTCCTTAACTGCTAACCAACTAAAGATACTTTTTACAACGTGCGCTTTATTGATGTTTTTTCCTGAATTCTCTAACATGGCGTGAAATTTATTCCTTTTCGCCAAAAGCATCGCCAAAACCTCTGAATTTAATTTCAACTCGTATTGAATGGAAAAGTCACATTTAGTGTCGTTATAAAATTAGTTACGTACCATACCTTGTATTCTGCCCCTTTTTGATGCCAAAGAGTTAGCAGAAACCCCCCTGGGGTCGCAATCCTTTTAAAATGTTTACATGTCCCGGTCACTAAAGATGTTACCTGATCCGTGTTATTGTTGTGGAGGGGGGAGGCTCACTGATAATGTGTTTACTCCAATTCCGCCTGTTATGCTGTCTTTTGGCGGTGGGCTATTACTTTCGATATTTTCTTGCGATACCGAACACATAGATTTAAATCATTCTTAAAAAAATTATTATTATTTGTCTAATTTTTATGTGATATCGAATATATAGATTTAAATAATTCTGTTCAAAAAAAATTTTTCTAGTTTTAATCTGATATTGAGTATATAGATTTGAATAATTTTTTTAATTTAAATAATACTAATAATAAGCTATGTTGTTCAATAAAATGAATATTTCAAAAGTCTAGATGGAAAAAAATGACATTTTAATTATTTTCCTCAAAATTATATGGTGAATATATTTAAATATCTTTGAGGTGTTTCAAGTGTCTTAGTTTTTTAAAGAAATTAAATAAAATTGATAATATATATTTCGGTAAAACATTCAAAAAATATATGGTATGCAATTTATATTTCGGTTTTTTAAAAGATAGTTATAAATCATTTTAAGTTCCCAGAAACATAAAATTCTTATGACAATGTAAAATATTGATTAAATTTAGAATTTATGGGAATTAAAAAATCATAATCAGTTTTATTTCAAATAAGTTTATATTGGATAGCAAGGAAAAAAATAATAGAAAACATTAAAAATTGAATCGCCTGGAATGTTTTGGAATTTTAAAAGATTATTAATCTTTTAATTTTAAAAAATAATATTTCGTTTTAAAAAGCTTTTTCAAAAGAAATTTGACATATTTATATTTCAATAATAATAGAAAAAATTTCATAATTCTAAGTGAATAATTCACAAAACTACTTAATAGAGTCCCCCCGTTTTCTTAAACGAATGTTAAGGTTCACCACTTATTGCTTCATGTACACTGAAACTTATGAAATGATGCTCCTCATTCTTATTTTAATAATCATTATTTACAAACAGCAAATGTCTTGACACTTTGGTGACCGGCAATTTTACACAGAAACTATGTCATGTCACCGGCTACTTTTTTGTAAATGAATATGAAAGTAAAACGCTCTAAAAAAAACTCCAATGAATTTTGATGAATTGGAACATCAAAAAGTTCTTCGCCGATACGTTCCGTCATGGCTGAAATTTTTGGAATTTTACTAAAATTCTAATAAAAATGTAAATACTAGGAAAAGTAATTTTTCTGTTATAGAGCGGACAAGACTAAACACGATACGCCTAGTTTTTGCAATGTTCTATATCGCCCTCGGTGTTATAAATTGAAACAGATAATGCAAGTGCAATGACGAGTTTACTCGTCACCGGTGAACAACGTTTGGACATGAAAAGACGAGTTAACTCGTCACCGGTCAGCAAAGTGTTAATATCTACTTATTGAGAGTTAAAATGTTTTATAGATTCCGAATTTATCAGAATTGTTGATTCTTTTCAAAAATGAAGGTAGATGTTTTCCATTTTATATATTTCCTAGAAAAAGAAATGAAAACGCTATATTTGTACACTAATTCTCTACAAAATAAATAAATAAACTAACGAAATCTTCCATGAAATGGCTTTAACAAATACAAAGAATGTTTTTCCTCTTTCTCTCAAAGAATGCTTTGCAGTAAAGACTAATTTTCCAGAACGTCGCTCAAATTCTTTTTAAATCCGCCGCCTATTACAGAATTCCTCTCTCAGCACAGTAGAATTCCGTTTCTTGAGCGTCGCGCCTTCTGAAATCGAACACTCATCAAATAACTGGTCACCCAAACGTATCGTTTGCTCATCGGATTTTCTTGTTGGCATTGAGAACAAAACGCTTGTAAGTTGGCACCCTGCTGCTCATTGTGAAAACATGGCTTCGGCGAACTTCAAAAGACGACTTACCTTCCGATTTGGTTTTTATTTTTTTGCGACTTGTTTGCCGTGAGGTTGAAGTGAAACTGCTACCGGTGTTTGGGGTTGGCTTATGACTTCGGTTCCTTGTTTTGACGGTGCCCTTTTTGGGAGTCGGTTTGGGCAGCAGACAAGTGTTTTGATTTCGGATTTTCCTTAATCTCTCTATTCTTCCAAGAATGTAATATGATAGGTGCCTCGCCCAAATGTTGTTGTTTTTCTCATACTATTCTGCACTTTGATGCTTGAGTAAAAGTTATATAAAAACGGTCGAAAAAGAGTATAAAAACAAAGAATGATAGCAATTTTTACGAGAAATTCAAATTTTTTAAATGCGATAATCATCATATTTCCATTGGATAATCACTGAAATGAAAATTTATATAACGATGCTATAGCTAAAAAAATATTTTAATATTTTAGCTGAAAATACTTTAATAATTATTAAAAAATATTTTAATACTTATAATTTTTCAAAAAAAATTAATTATTATGTCAGAACATGATGTTGTTTTTGAGATGAGGTTTTTGGCTTCAACAAAAATCCGTAGGCGAAAAATAGAAATTTTATTATCTGCACGAGCATCTCAAAATATTAGCTTTTAATAACGTGTTGCCATTGCATTTACAGAAGCTCTGATTTTTTTAAAAAGTTGATTACTACAGCAAATAAAACCTAGAAACATGTCATTTGGAGCACGTGATTATATGAAATGAAATAAATAGGAAATGTGATATTTTTTTAAACAATCAATGCGAGATAAAGTTTTTTCTGATCGTTGGCAATACTAAAGTGACTCATTCGATGAAACGATTAAAATGAATAAAAATATAATTTAACATGCACGAGCACGTGGTGCTTGGCCGTTCAAGAAATGATGCTATGACAGGATACATTGAAATATGCATATAGCAGATTTCATTTTAATCTTTATTATTTTTATTTTTAATATGATGCTGCTCACATATTTATATATTTAATTAAGTTGCACAGAATGTAAAATCTCAAATTTTTTTTGCAATATGAAATTAATATTTATTGGTATAATAAACAACCTAGATACTAAAGAATCTATGGCTATTATAATATCTATATTTATATTTCTATCTGCATCTATAAATAAATCTATATTTATATTTATATCTTTATCTATATCTATATTTATATTTATATTTATATATTTATCTGTATTTCTATCTAAATCTATAACTACATCTGCATCTGTATATAAAGATCTTATGTCGAAGCAAAATCAATCCGAAATTGCTAATATTATTTGGCAACAACTCGCACATCGAGCTGTCACCAAATTATGATTCCTTTTGCTCATATTCTTGTCTTGGTGGGAAAATGTAAGTCCAGCTATTTGTTTGGAACTGAATAGTATGATAAAGTAACTTGATATCAAGCAGTTTGAATTACAAATCGAAATAATAGAAAATGAGAAATTAGGACTAATGAAAGTGTCAATGAATTATTCATAAGAAAATCCATTTAGAATGAACGTAACAGGAATGTAAAGCTTTTTGTGTGTGCGGAACGAAGTTTCAAAATTACGGGACCATACCTAATTTTTGCAGCCAATTAATTTCGCCAAATAGAAGTACAGCTAACCAATTATAATACTTCATCCTTATAGCTCAAATATAATTTAAAATAATATGGTATCTTTTTGTGATAATATTAGTTCATCAAAATTGATTAACATGACTAACTAGTATTGGTATCATTTTGACTAGTTTTATTGAAACACATCTCATCAAAAGAAGGAAAGGGAAGTATATTCAATTTAAATTTTTAAACATCTTAGATTCGTTTTTGTTTTTTAACATTTTGTCATAGCTCTCTCTGCTGGATTAATTAACTCAGATTGCAATGTGATTTTTTAGCATTTTAATTTTAGAATTTGATGTTTTGATTTTTAACAATTGATAAATATTTAATGCAAGCAGTTCTTAGAATTTAAATTTTAGTAATGAATATATTCTTAATCTCTTGTTATATGACTGTCTAACGAGGGAGTGAAATGAATAGGGGGTGTAATCCTAGTGTACGGTACCCCTTGATTTGGCGACTTTATTTCGAGAAGCCGTGACATTTCTGCCACGGACGCTCGTTGTCTTGTTGCCTAAGCTATATTCCTGTTGAGTTCGTAAATGCGTCGTTTTTGCCTTGGCGACATTTTCCCAAATGGCGCCAGGGGGGTACCGTATACTAGGATTTAACCTGCATTGGAATTAGTGATTCCCAAAAATTACTAGATGTTTTATGGATGTTGGCGAAGAAGGACGTAACACCTTAGTTGTTATATAATGAACTTTTTAACTTCAATAAGTACCGGTTCTGTTAGGAATCTTTGGTATAGAGGTGTTAACTTCAAAAGGCGTGTTTGAACTTGAAAAAAGTAAGGTACTGGGTTTATAGCAATGTTATTCCCCGTTTCCATGTGTAGTGAACAAGGGAAAAAAATGTTTTATCAATAAACACAAGAAAGTGCACACGCGCAAAAACAAATTGAAGTTTCAGTCAGTTAACAGTTAAAAGCAGTTCCCCACATGCGATTTAATACACATTTGGAAGTTCAGTGGAAAGAAGAGGTACAGTAAGATAGAGCGTTCCCGCACCACGGAATGGTGATGAAGAAAAGAGTCTACAAAAAATGACGTAATGTTAATTCACTTCCCTTTTTCCTCATATTTTAAACTAGTCCCCGTATTAATTTCAAACCATTTTTTATTTATTCATTTTCATAATATTTTGCACAAGCCAGCTTCGTTAACCAGCTGGATCCTGTTCATATTAAATGTATTTTTTTCAATAAAATCTTTTATGAACAGTTTAAGGCCCATAATCCCTCCAAATTAGAATTTTGATAAAGGAAAATAAATTTTGCTTTATTAAAACAATGAAAAATAAAGATCATGCTATTTTAATTGTGACTATAATGTAATCTTTTTTTACTTCTCCGACTTCGTCCGTAATTTCAATCGCTTAGTATTTTTCGGCAACTGATTGAAATAAATATGGAGATGAAATTTTCTTGAACAAGTTTGTGCTTCACTATGAACTAGATTTTAAGAACTAATATTGAATTTTAGAAGAGAACTATTTAATTTGCATCTTCCTTTATAAGTTCAGTACGAGCGAATAGTTTTTTCAATTGTTGAGAGCAATATTCTGAATTTTTGTGAAAAATATTTTGAATATTGATAATTTTTAGAAGAAATTAAAATTTTTATTTATTAAAGAATTCTGGCTCAACTATTTTTTTTAATTTAAAGATGTTTCAGATGATAAAGGGATTTTGTAAATTATATTTTATACATAAAAAAAGATTAAAATGAAATCTGCTGTGCATATTTCAATGCATCCTGTCAGAATATAATTTCTTAAACGACCTATCACCTCGTGCTCGTGCGAGTTAAATTATGTTTTTTTATTAATTTAATTGTTTCATTGAATGAGTCACTTTAGTATTGCAAACGATCAAAAAAAAGCTTTGTCTTGCATTGATTGAAAAAATATCACATTTCCTATTTATTTCATTTCATATAATCGCGTGCTGAAGACGATATTTTTCGAGGTTTTATTTGCTATAGTCATTAACACATTTTTTTTAAAATCAGAGCTTTTGTAAATGCAATGGCAACGCGTCATTAAAAGCTGATTTTTTGATATCCTCGTGCAGGTAATAAAATTTTTATTTTTCGCCTGCGGATTTTTGTTGACGCCAGGAAGCTTCATTCCTCAAACAATATCATGTTCTGACATGATAATAAAGTTTTTTGCATTAAAACTATTGTGATAGCATTTAAGTGCCGAGCACTGTTGATTATATCAAAGGATTAAAATATAAATTTTAAACTTTAAAATTGCGTCCAAAATATTTGATTTATCGCCAACGTTTGGCAGATTCTTTGGGAGATCGTTTGCCGTTAGCTACTTCTTCCAGCAAGAGATTACAAGGCAGTACAAGCAGCCATTAGCACAATCCTCCGTGGGTGCCTATCAGAAAGTGGATTTAGAATCGGGGGAAGGAAATGGAAAAAAGAGGTTGGCGAAAGCCCTTCCATCTCTGATTCCCTTCGGGGGAGCCCAGCCTCTTGAGGAGTGCGACAAAGCCACCTTCTTAACCTGGTTTCGGAAGTTCTTCCTTAAAGCCGCCGCTCAATCCTCCATTATACACTAAATAACGCACTTCTGCTAAAGAGGAGATTTTTCGCACCCTGTAATCACTGCAGGCGTGAATTCTCGGCCTTGCTCCTTTTTCTGTCCCCACGGGATCACTTTTCTTTCTTTTTTTAGGGTGGCAGTGGAGTTTTATCAAACTGGAGTATCAATGAAAAAATACTCTTCTTGTAAGTTTACGGATTTTTCGCTGTCTAGCTCTTTTTTTTTTATGAATGTGACATTGAACAACCTTGATTGAGCAACCTAATTTTTGATATACAAAGGACAAAATGCTGCTGAATATATATATATATATATATATATATATATATATATATATATATATA
>JAOUZG010001200.1:112559-129162 GCA_026289955.1 Argiope argentata
TGTGTGTGTGTGTGTGTGTGTGTGTGTGTGTGTGTGTGTGTGTGTGTTCTTCGAAAATAAATGTTTCTAGAAATAGATAATCTATAGCAAATTGCTCTTCCCCAACAAATTTGCTTACTGGAGTCAACTAAGAACTAGTTATACAAGTCAAATGCAGCGTCTCAATTTATGCAGTCTTTTGTACACCTTACATTTGTTACTTTTAGTATTATGATTGTACATTGTATAATCAGATTTTTAACATCTGTTTGGCGGTTATGTAATGACTTTAAACGATGAATTCTTGCATATATATATAAATAAATTTAGTTCGTGTATACTTTGGAAACGACATCTAATGATTTAGATCAAATTTTATAGTTAGATAGGGTTTTACTTTATAGGTATTATTTAAGGTTTTGTTTTGATCTATATAGATGTATTTCTCGAAAAAACAACAATGCTATTTTACACACACGCGCACGCACGCACGCACGCACACACACACGCACACATACGCACACATAATTAAAACTAATTATTGGAATATGTATATTTAACTTCCGCCTTCAAGTATATTCAGTGCAGCATAGTGAACGGAATAACATGAACGCCATTTGTATTGCAGGTCTTCGGTTCGAATCGCGCTTTTTGCTCTATTTTCTTTTTACTCATATATTTATATTTAATATATTTGTTATTTAAGGTTATCTATGTAGGTGTCTTTTCTGAAAAAACGTGATTTTACATTCATACGCACACTCGCTCATGCAATCCATCAAATTTTTTTTGGAGTATGTAAATATATGCAAATATGTGTTTAGTTCCATTCAAACTGAACTTTTCATGTTTTACAAGAACATACAAAATTACCTGAATTAAAAAAAGGAATTTACATTTTATGAAACAACTTTCGAATTCTCTTTTAAATTCAGCTAATGTTTGAATAATCCTAGCTTTGAAACCTTTTTAAATTAAATAACTACAACAAAAAATCTTATAAGTAATTCGAATTTTTCTTTAGTATGTCTTTTTCAATCTAGAACGTAGTTTTGGTGTATAAACTATTTAAAATCGTTCTAAACAGGTACAAAAAATAATCTCCATTTCAAAACATTATTTTAAAATTCTTTTTAAAATTCATCTAATGTTTAATAGTCTCACCTTGGCATCTTTTAAGATTTCAAAAAAGAATTCCTTAAAAGAAATCCGAGTTTTACTTCAGTATAACTATTTTAATCAAGATTGTAATTTTGTTGTATATATTGTATTAAAACCATTCTGAGCAGGTACAAAAAAAGTGAATTTCCATTTCATGATAATATTTTCGACTTCTTTTCAAAAAATGAGCTAATATTTAAACAAACGCCTTTGCGCCTTTTAAATTAAAAAAAAAATCTTTAAAAAATTCGAATTTTTTAATGGATATTTTAATTAATAATGCAATTTTGTTATATATATTGTATTAAACCATTCTGGGCAAATACAAAAAGGCGAATTTCCATTTCATGATAATATTTTAGAATTCTTTAAATAAATCGTCTGATATTTAAACAAACGCCTTGGCGCCTTTTAAAACATGATTTTTTTTTAAAAAAAATCTTTAAAAGAAATTCGAATTTTGTTTGCAGTGGGGCTATTTCGATAAAGACTCTGTTGTCTAAATTATATAAACCATTCTCAACAGGTACAGAAAAAGTGAATTTGTTCCAAAATCGTTTGCACATTATCGAAATGCTGCATCTCGCAAGCTGCGTGTCGCCCTCAAAATCCCGAAAACCAGGTGGTATGCTAACCCTTCCATCATAGCAACCCTGCTCGTGTGCTCTACCGAGAAGGGGGAGGGGGAGGGTAGGGAGTCAGGGGAGGGGGGCGTTTAGGTCCCTACAAAGAGTAGATTTAAAATGGAGGGGGAGGAAAGCAGGGAGCATAATAGATCTCCACGCTCTATAACCGTTATGCTCGAACTGTTAACGGTTTCTCGTTCAATCAGTTTTTATTTCTATATTTTTCCCTCCCTTCTTAACCCACGGTATAATATGTGGCGTGCTCTGATTCAGATTGGAGTCCGTTATCATTTTAAACCCTTATTTTCCTGGCCTATAGAAACGACGAGGGTAGACGAGATTTTTAATATTGGGTGAATGCGTTGTAAATTACTTGCTGTAAAGCAAAACGTGAAGTAAAATTGGATGTTTTTTCTTTAAATGCATTTTTAGAGTATACGATTTTGGAAAATTTCTATAATCAGTTATATTTAGGCTATTAATAGTTTATTTTTTATATGAGTGTAATATAACAGATAAGAATATAACAAAGCATTAAATGATTTAATGTTATAAAAAGATTAAAATGAAATATGCTATGCCTATTTCAATGTATCATGTCAAAGCATAATTTCTTGAGCGGCCAAGCACCACGAGCTCTTGCAAATTAAATTATATTTTTATTCATTTTAATTGCTTCATTGAATGAATCACTTTAGTATGGCAAACGATCACAAAAAACTTTGTCTCGCCTTTATTGTTTAAAAAAAAAATATCACACTTCCTGTTTATTTCATTTCATACAATCACGTGCTAAAAATTGAATTTTTTGAGGTTTTATTTGCTGTTGTCCTTAATTTATTATTTTTATTCATAGTTTCTGTAAAGGTGATGGCAAAGCGTTATTATAAGCTGATTTTTCGAGATGCTCGTGTAGATAATAAAATGTTTAATTTCCGCCTACGGATTTTTGTTGACACCAGAAAACATCATTCTCTAAACAATATCATGTTCTGACACGATAAAAACAGATGCACATAAAATATTTTTTAATGCATTTTTGTGGCGTAAGTTGTGGAAAATTTCTATAAGCAGTCATATATGTTACTAATTGTTTTTTTACGAATATAATACAATAGATAAGTGGTTGAATTTATAAGCATAAAATGAAATCGCTTTATGTCCATACATATTAAATCCATCTTAAAATTATATTTTGAAATCCATTTGCGTCTGATAAAACAGATAAAGGAAGTATTATCAAAGTAAATTTAGACAAACAGACAAATAAATGGTATTCAGTTCTACATTTGTCGATTCTGATTCCAAGTAAATTGACACTATTCATATTCACATGATAAATGTAAAGGTCCATAGAAAGTAAAGATCGACTACGTCCATTTAAACTTCGTAATTTTCTGTACATCTTAATAACGAAATCATTTCACGGGTAACTGTATCACAATATGTATTTAGTTTGTCCGATAGCGTATGCATAGTCTTTTGTCAAGTCTATTATAAAATAAATTGCCGGCTTTCTGGCACAGAGGTAACGCGTCTTCCGAGAGTCCCGGGTTCGAGTCCCGGTTTGGGCATGGTTGTTTTTCTGTGTGCTTTCTGTGAGATGTGTGAATGTGCCCCCCTGTAAAAAGGGGTTGTTCAAGCGAATGTGGTGAGTGTGTGGCTAAGTCGTACTCTTGGCCCTAGTTGCAGCTATTTCAAAAAACAAGAGACTTTCCTTTCGGCTTAAAATCTGCTGCTGTATCAGCGAGGAGTTTGTCCATGGGCAAGTGCCATAAGTAACAAAAACACCAATAAAATAAATTGTTCAATGAAGTTTTGAAACATTTTGATAAATTTTCAATAAAAAAATATTACTTATTAACGTTATATTACAAAATCCCGCCTCCCCATCAATTTTTGTTAAGTATAATAACTGAGCGAAGGTTAAGAATGACTACTGAGTTTTAAGAATGATTACTATCTAATCATTTGCATTTATACATATTCATCTTTTGGAATATTTCCATGAGTAATACAGCTTATTGCATATAATAACATGCCCAGTGTACTAAATGGAAGGACACAAAAATCGACTAATCCACCCTACTGGAACTAAACACGTTTACTAAAGGCAGACATTTTGTTTTCAAAAATATCTCAAAAATCATAATTTCAATCAATCTTAGAATTATAAAATATTTTTGGAACATCTTTCTTGATATCAAAATAATACCTTTCCAATCATCATTAAAATATTATTAAAATTAAATTTGTCTTGGAAAGTATTTTCGTAATATTTGTGAAATTAAATATGTAATTTTATAAATAAAATTACGTTTTAAATAGAATATAAAGAAATTAATAAAGTACTGTAAACTGATTTAATTTAATTTATCCATGTAAGAGTTATTAATCTGATTTAAAAAATAACATTGTAATGGTAAACCGAAATGGAAGCATATCTCGAAATTCAAGCTAGAATCTTTAACGATAACTTATCTTGAAAACGATATTTAATATTATTTAAATAACCAAAAAGTATACAATCTGTTAATACAAAGTCCTTTTAAAAAAATTCCGAGGTTAATAGATAAATCAATAAGTATGCTATTTATTAGCTGTTATTTCTATTGAAAGCTGTTTAAACTTTTAAAAATTTCGATAAGGAATTTGTAACATAATTTTTAATGTTATGAAATTACAACTTACCCATCAAAACATTTAATACCCAGGACTACCAAATCTTAATAAAATTATATAAAAATTTAAAATTATGATTGAAAATTGCTTTTTTAAGGCATTCATTCTAAAATAAGATTTCTGCTTCTGCTTTTATTTCGTAACATTTACACGCTTTCTCATTGTACGCGTAATAATTTGTTTTGACTTATTCGATTAATTTTATGTTTTTCTTATAATAATAGTAATAATAATAATGTTTCAATAACATGGTGAAATTTCTTTAAAAATTTGCATGCCACAGTGATACTTAACAGCCTAAAATGCCAAAAATCTGAGAGTGTAATCTAGCCGTCAAATACGTCTAGTTCATAAAATTACACTATTGAAGTAAACTTGTTGTTAGTAATTTAAAGTTGATAATTAATGCAATTAAATTCTTAGAAATGCAATTAAATTTGAAGAGCAAGAAAATTATTAGGGTTGAGAATAAAAATTGTTTTTTAGTGCCATGATAAGAGGCTTTATTAAAATGAAATTTAGTAAAAATCGTTCGGAAGAGAATGATTAAAATGCAGATATGGAAGCACCACCCTAATATTCTAACACCTTATTTTGAGTGCCAAATTCTTTGAAAGCCATAATCTTGAATTTCTCATAAATTTAATGCATCGGAGAAATGATTGAGATAAGATAAGTGAGAATATATTTCTCGTATACATCTCGAATCTCCATCATATTTAATGATGTAAAACATTATTAAATATTACGACAGTGTTGTATTAAGGCCTATTAAACTGATTAAAACTGTGGATATTTTATTTATCGCGTAATTTTAATTATTTATTTAGTCTAACAATTGTTTAAATTAGAATTTAATTCATTTAAATTTCAATTCATTTTCTAACATTAAAATGAATGTCTTATAAATATATAAAAAAAACATGCAAAGCAATTCATATGCCTTTCCGTACTCCCCCTCTTCCTGAAATCATTCCAAACAAGCCCAATCTAAATTTCACAGCTCCCCGAGCAGAAGTTCCATCCAAACAAGCAGCACGAAAAATCACGGTGGCGGCAGCTGCAATCTGCTTTCGTGTGTCGCGTTCCATCAATAAGGCACCCCCTCCAAAACATACACGCATCCGCATTTCCTGTCCTCCCCCGTCACCAGTTTTTTTTTTCTCTTCTTTTTCGGAAACCTCATTGTGCCCGGATTGTTGTGCCTCGTGTTGGGAGAAAATAATGCCAGTCTCTGCCAATAAATGTTTACGAATTGGGGAAATGTATTCATGGAGTCGTTTCGAAAATTTCGATAGCTTTTTGATCGCTGATATCTCTTCAAGTCGAGGAGTTTCCATGAGAGAGTAAATAACAGGACAAAACAGTGGACGAAGTTGTAATAAATGAAGACTTTGAATTGCCTTTATTGTTTAGTAAAAATTAAAATGAAATCTGCTATGCATTTTTCAGTGTGTCACGTCAGAACATCATTTCTTGAACGGCCAAGCACCACGTGCTCGTGCAAGTTAAATTATATTTTTATTCATTTTCATTGTTTCATTTGAATGAGTTTTTTTTTAGTATTGCAAACGATCATAAAAGACCTGTTATAGCATTTATTGTTTATAGAAAAAATATCACATTTCCTATTTATTTCATTTCACATAATCACGTGCTCAAAATGACAATTTTCTCAGTTTTATTTGCTGTAGTCATGAACTTATTTTTTAAAATCGGAGCTTTTGTAAATGGGACGGCATTACGTTATTAAAAGCTGATTTTTCGAGATACTCGTGCAGATAATAAAATTTCTTCACCTACGGATTTTTGTTGAAGCCATAAACCTCATTCCCAGAACAACATGGTTCTGACATGATAACAAAAAAAAATATTTATCACTAGGTATTCAGTGTTTTGTGATAATTAATGGAAATACTCAGTGTATCCATTTATTTTTGGAATGGATTTGTAAATAACATGCAGAAAGTTACTAGCGTTAATATTGCCGATGAACATATAATGAAGCACGAATTTGTTGCGACATATATTATAAATATTTCATTTAAAAGTAACAAGCGAGTAGTTTATTAATTATAAATATATTTTGTAAATAGCTGTTAATTCAGATTCGCAACATAGATATGGTATTGAACTCTTGAATATGCTGAGTTCTAAAGATTCTAGTGTTTGAATGAAAGTAAATTGATGCTAATTTGGTAATATTATTTATAATGTAGTAAGATTTCATTCAATAGTAAATTTGTCTACATTCCACCTTTGTTGACACATTCAGTATAGGAGTCCTTAGTCATATTGTGAGCAAATAGTAGGACTAAACAGTAGCTCCTAATAACCAACTCCTAAATAATAAACAACTCCTAATAAATAAATAAAATATTTGTCTGTAAATTTTCAGTGTTTTGTGACAATTTATGGAAGGATTCAGAGCATGCCTCGACTTCTGCTATGGTGTAGACACAACAGATAGAAAATGCATGCAATCACACGGCCGATGATCATATTATCAGGCGTGAATTATTCACTATCGGTTGTCCTTAGCCCTACATTGAGTAAATTGTAGGATAAAGCAGTGGGCGAAGTTGTAATAAACAAACGAGAAAATATTTGTGCATAGGAATTCAATGTTTTGTCATTATTAATGGAAATATTAAGGGCTTCCATTGACTCCCCCTATGGTATAATAACCAACAAGTAAAAAGTTGTATGGGGTCATATTGCCGATAACCATAGTATCAGGTTCAGTTTAATCACTATAGGGACGTCTGCCAAATCAAAATTTTAGACCTTTTTATTAAAACAAAATACCTTTTTAATTTAATCTATGCATTAGCAGTTTTTAAGTAACAAAACATTATAACAAAATTAAATAATAAAACATTTCACTTTCAAGAAAATTGGCCTCAATAAATCTCAAGCAGGAAATCGGTCTCAAGTTGGACGCCAAATTGTGACTGAATAATTTAAGAATGACTGATTCCGGGTAGCTCATATAAAAGTATATTTAAGATCTAATGAGCTAAAGTCATTAACAGTTAGATACAACACAACATATAAAACAGTTTAGACAAATCCTAACGAGCTGCATATCGGATGTTTAGAGGTTGTCTACCTGCTTCTCTCTATAGCCGCTAGAGGGCTATCCTTTTATTCGTTACTAATTTGAAACAAAATGGAAGATAAATTGCAAATTTTTTTTAATACAATATAATTACTATAATACAAAACTTGTAAGAACCAGAACACTTGACTTATACATAAGCCAACAAAAAAATTGAATTATATGGACCTATATGTAAATTTAAAATCACGTAAAATAACGTTCTGAATTCAAAATGATTATTGTTTTTAATTTAAATAAGTTGGAGTGCATAGCTTTTGTAAAACAAATACAAGCTGAAAATCAGGCTTGAGAATTTCAAAAAAATTCTCTAATTATTGCCCTTTCTAATTAAAGGTTCTTAAGTAATTACCTATTTTGCTTATTTGATTAGCTAATTCTGTAAGAAATACATAACTTTTGATGTATTTGAGAACAGAAAAAGTTCCTTAAATTAAACTTATTTAATTTTGATTGACTTGAATATTTATTATTTGAGTTGAAAAGTAAATCATGGCCACTCATGTTCGTCAAGTTTTAACAACTTAGTTTTAATTTCGAAATTGTTTAAAAAGGCTTAATTACACAACTTCTAATTTTTCTCCTTTTGGTATGAAGAAAACATATTTTATAAATATAGCACAGTTCGCATTAGGGCATTACACAATATTGTAACTTGAACTCCATCTACGAATTGTTGATTGTTCGTTTATTTAAATATATTTCATTTCCTTTGTCGTAAAATCAACAATCATCGATCCAGAATGAAAACAAAAGAACTATTTAAGACTTATCAATGGTCAAGAGCATTTTTATTTTCCGTAATTTCAAACATCGAATAAGAATGCATCAATAAATTAAATTTCAAAAATTTTAAAGCATTTACCATACACTTCTTGCTATAAATATTAATTTTGTGTTAATAATATTATATTAAATACTATCAATTTGCTATATAAGCTATTAATAATCTTATTACAATTTAAATAAGCCGACTTTCTGGCACAGAGGTAGCGCGTCTTCCTCGTTTTCTTGGAGTCCCAATTTGGGCATGGTTCTTCTGTATGCTTTCTGTGATATGTATGACTGTGCCCCCCTGTAAAAAGTGGATGTGCAAGTAAATGTTGTGAGTGAGTAGCTAAGTAGTATTCTTGGCGCTACTTCAAAAATAAAAGACGCTCCTTTCGGCTTAAATCTGCTGCTGTATCAACAGGGGGCTTGTCCATAGGCAAGTGCCATAAGTAACAAGAACAACAACAATTTAAATAAAAGTCAGAGGTTGATTCAATAATAAAAATAGCAAAATATTAACCGGCAAATTTATATATATATATATATATATATATATATATATATATATAAGACCCCATACAAATGTTCTATCCTAGGCCACATATTTTCTCAGGCTACCTATGAATAAATTATATCTAAACATTAACATTCTTGTCTCTTGAAGCGATCGAATGCCGAAACATATTGTACACCATCTTATACACATTTAGATACGCCAACAGGTGGTTGATATATCCCTGAAATGATAGATATTCCGTGCTACCACACAATTCCATTCCGGTCTTTCAAGTGGCAACCGAATTGTTCCACCCCCATGCGGAAAGGGGTCCTTCTTTGGATACCAAAGAGATACTATTTTAGGAATTTCGGAAACTCTGTTAAGAACGCAGAGATAACAAGGGCCGTGCGTGTAAAATTTTGTCTCCAGTACGCTCGAGTGCTGAATTTGTTACCACCTGTTTCCTTCGCGTGCGCGGGTGGTTTAGTAGCTTCTGAAAAAAAACATCTGCTACATTTGATTCGATGGAATAACTTTTTTTTTGTATCACATTCTCTTTCTTTATCGTTCACAGCACGTGTCAGTAAATAAAAGACATGGAAAGGTGTTTGAAATTAATTATGAGGCTTTTTTGTATGTTGATGTTTATTTATTTATTGCAAAATTTATTGTCTATCTAATAATTCTTTTTTATCATTCTTATATTTTCACTACATTCGTTACAAGTTTATTATTTTGTTCTAAAATCTAAAATTGATTTTTTTTCAACATGTCCAAACATTATATTTTTATTAATTTAATTGCATAAAATTATATGAAATTATATTATAATAGAATATAGATTTTTGATATCATATTTTTATTGATTTTATTAATATTCAAGTAAGATAAATAAAGAAAATAAAAAAACTTTTCTTCAATGTTATTAGTTGATATTAGCAGTTAGTTTCGTTGTTTCTTTATCTATTACGAGCTCCAATAATTTTTTTATTCCTTTCTAATGTTATAATCCTATAGTGCTTAAACGATTCAGCCATTACTCAACTTGAATTTGATTTATTCTGTTCCAAATTATCTTCTAATTCTTCCAAACTGGTTTAACTGATTTAATTTTTGGTTCCTATTTGTTTTTAAAAAATCTAATCCTTAGATAAATCTAACTTATTTTTAAATCCTTATTAATAACACTTTAAAACATCATCTTTAAAATAATTGAAATTAGAAAAAGTCGCCAAGATTTTCACTTTTGATTTCAATCAGTTAATGGAATTAAAACATCTTGATTTTTTAAATTGTCTCTCTTGTAAATTGCAAACTAAATTCTTCATACATAGATGTTACAATTCCTGCTACAGTAAAATTCTTTGAATTCATGAATGCTTCTTGTTACCTTCTAAACTTTTGTTTGAATTAAAATATATATCCCCAAAAGTAAAATGTTAGATAATAAAATTCTAGAGGAAAAACATATACACACATATTTGTTAAGGTATTAAAAATTACTTTAATAAAATGAGAATGGCAAAATGATGTTTCAGATTGCTTGTATTTATCTTAATTACGGGTGAAACATAATAATCATAATATGATTGTTCTTATTTTCTCTCAACATTCAGATTTTTTTCTTCCATTCATTTCTCTCTCTTTTAATCATATTCTAACCATTGATTCTAACAAAAAAAAAATTAAATTAGAAAAGAAAGCCCAAAGGTATAAAAAATTAAGCAATGTTCATCCTTCGTGGACCGACCAATACTGAAGATTCCGTGGAGAATAAATGCTTTTACGAGAAACACTCCAATTAATGCAAAAAAAAAAAAAAAGAATCCAGCATTAGATATTTTGATATTCTCTATACAGTATCGCTCAACAAATTTTAAAATACGATATATATACGAATAATATATAAGTGAATTCTTAAATAATGATTGTCAACAAGCAGAATTTTTTTAATGGTTATTTTTGAAATAAATTGTGGATAGCGCAGAGATAAATCCTCACACACCCCTTTTGTATGCTAAAAATATTATTGATATTAACACGATTCGGATATTGTTATCAATTGTTTAATGTTATGAAATTGTCCCAAGTGATCATAAAAGTGGCAACTATTGCATACCCGACTGTAAAAAATAGTAAACCTCCCCTAGAAATATATTTAAAAAAAGTTTCCAAATTGGATTTTTGAATGAAAAATACATTTTTTTTTCTTTCAGCAACAAATACATTGGCTTTATTTTTTAAATTCTGAACACTCAGATCGTTCTTCATTGAGGGGGATGGATGAATCGTAAGACTAAGGCAGATGTTAAGAGCATCGACCCTTGTTCGAAAATTCTTATTTACCCCTCGAAGCTCTCAAAAAATACTCTTCACTTCTTCCCCGAGCCATCTTCAGCCTCCCCCTGCTATTATCTCTGAAAAGTGTTTCCACCCATTACGCAGTGCGAAAAACCATTGTCAGAATGCGAGAGGACCCCAGTGTGTCCCCTGTTCTGCCCTTTTTTGCGCACAATTTCAGAGAATATACAAGTCTCTGCAAAGTACTGGTGAAGATTTTGAAGTATTTCGATAAAATAACTTTTTTTTTTCGGCTGCTCGTGGAAGTTTCTGTTAATTTAATTAATTTTTTTGATTGAAAATGTCTAAAAATGGTGTTTAAAAAGCGAAATATGACTTTCAATAATTCAGATGATAATTTTGAATATTGTTGTCCTTTGTGAATAATAAAATATAAAACGCGTTTTTAGATTATATAGGAATAACTAAAAGCTGGCTACATCAGAAGTAAACTCGTAAATAACGAGTTTACATAATTTAATTCGGAATTGCTGTTCTGGTCAACAAACTTTGTTTCTTGATATTATACCTTGACTTTGACCTTTGACTTGATATTATTCTTGATGTTATACCTTGACTTTGACTTGATATTATTCTTGATATTATACTTTGATTTTGACTTGATATTATTCTTGATATTATACCTTGACTTTGACTTGATATTATTCTTGATATTATACCTTGACTTTGACTTGATATTATACCTTGACTTTGACTTGATATTATTCTTGATATTATACCTTGACTTTGACATTACCCAAACTTTGTTTCTTGATAATATAATTCTTGATATTATACCTCATTATTATTTTTTAATATTAAGATATTACCCCTTATTAATCTTAATATTAAGGTATTACCCCTTATTAATCTTAATATTAAGATATTGCTCATTATTAATCTTAATATTAAGATATTACTAATTATTATTCTTATTAATAGAGAGAGAAAAATTGATAAAAATTGCATTAGATAACCTTTTTTTGCGACATGAACGTGCAAAAGCAAATAATAATGACAAAAGAGATGTTATCATACAACCTGTACTGCAGAAATACGATAATTCAATCCGATGGTAACATTGAATATTATCGGCCATTGAGAATATCACAACATGAAACTCCTTTTCAGTATGGTATTTTTGGTCAAATAAAGTTAGATGTAAGATTTTACTCATTATTATTCTTAATATTAAAGCATACAGAGAGAACAGCTTTGACAAAAATTACTATAGACTACATTTTCTTGGGTTATATATATATATATATATATAAATATTATATATATATATATATAACAATCGACTAAACCTGTAAAGAAATATAATAATTCAATCAGATGGCGATCTTAAATATTTTTGCCATTTTACGATTATCTAAATATAGAAGTCCCTTTTAAACTCTGCAATTCAAATAATTAAAAGCTCGCTACAACGAAAAATATCTCATAAACAATGATTTTTTAAAATCATTATTTTAGTTTTGCCGTTTTGATCAAATAAAGCTCGATGTAACATTTTATTCATTATTATCGTCAATGTTAAGCCACATAGCGATAACAGATCTGATAAGGCTTCTGATTATTTCAGACAATTTTTTTTTGGGGGGGGGTATAGACTTATCCAAGATATAAAATGAAATAAAAAATAAAATAAAAATTAAACATGGGAGGTTTGCATACAACCTATACTGACAAAATACAATTCAATAAGATGCCATTTTTGACTGTTGTCCTTTTCGTGGATATCAACATATGGAGCCTCCCTTCAATTTTAAAACAAAATCGTCTTTGTGAGAAGAAATAGTGGTAGAGGTTATGACAAAACAATATTTAAAATAATAATAATGATAATGAAACCAAAGCGAGTGATCTCCTCGAAACTTTCTCTCACATTCACTAATAAACGTCATTCTAGAGAACGCCTTGTATAGCATTTGCGTATATTAGTTACGGAATATTAACTTTTGGCATGGATTTAACCTTTTTACTGAATCTATCGTATCATCCTTGGCGAGATATTTGGCGATTAATCCTTGGCATACGTTAATAATATCCGAAAATCGTATTTGTGTCTTAGACGAGTTTTTTTCACCAGATTGAAATATAAATTTCTGACAAAATTATACTTGTATTCATAAAATCCCTATCGTATAATCTTAACATATGATTATACATAAAGTGGTAAGATTAAATCTAAACACGTTATAATCGTAATTACGTATGAATACCAAAATCAATATAATTAAGTCTTTGCGTTTTTTATTTATAAGTTTCTTAAAGTATAGACGATAGATAGTGAACCAATGGTTGGATTTGACTCCAAATTTGGCAGCGGTCTGTAATGTGGATGTTGAATTGTTGTACTGAAATTTATCCATCTAACTATCTTCATTTTGCAGTTATCATGCTGACTTATCTTCGAACAATAGGACCCGACTTGACCTAATTGGGGTCAGGGCCAAACACTTCTTTGAGCTCTGCTTTCTACTTCAGTAATGAAATGTAAATTTCAGAGAGGAAGAGTAAATTAAACTTTCTATTCGATTTCGGGGCCTCCCTCTGATATGAAGGACCGTGGCAACTTCCCCGTATGTCTCCACCTTAGTAAGGGCTCAGTGGACAGACGGACTTTCTCTGAACAGAGTTTACTGAAATTTTCTTAGGAATCTGTAAATTTGGTGTAAAGACCGTACACCAAATTTCGCCGTTCTGCCTCAAAACGTTTTTGAATTATCTTTGTCAGAGTCAGACGGACATTTCCAAAAATGTATTTTTTCGAACTCAGAAATGTCTAAAACGTAGACCCTCGCCAAAATCTCTTGTGCAAATGTTTTGAGATTTACCCTACTTTCTCTGTACTAAGTACAAATGTTTTGAGATTTACCCTACTTTCTCTATACTAAGTACAAATGCTTTGAGATTTACCATACTTTATTCTAAGTACAGATATTTTGAGTTTTACCCTACTTTCTCTATACTAAGAACAAATGCTTTGAGTTTTACCCTACTTTCTCTATACTAAGTACAAATGCTTTGAGTTTTACCCTACTTTCTCTATACTAAGTACAAATGCTTAGATTTACCCTACTTTCTCTATACGAAGTACAAATGCTTTGAGATTTACCCTACTTTCTCTATACTAAGAACAAATGCTTTGAGATTTGCCCTACTTTCTCTATACTAAGTGTACGAGAAAGTGAAAATTAATCAAAGCGTATCGGAAAAAAATAAAGGTTAAGAATCATTGAAGTGAATGATTGATGATGTTTTCAAAAACATCAATACGAAAATAAAATTTTAAAAAATGACGTGTATATGCTTGTTGCACGTATGAGTATGTACCAATTGTATTCTTAAGAGAAAATGATTTCATTAAAAATAATTAAATTAAAATTTTTAATTCACATTTTTTGAAAGGAATATGTTGTAGTGTATGAGTCGATGAAAAAAATCGCATGCAATGGTTTTACTTTCGAATTTCCCATGCATTTCCACAACGATTGGACGGTTTTTATTCGTTTATTATTATTATTATCATGCTTATTAATATGGATGTTCAATTTTGCTCTTAAGATCACATAAAAAATGTCTTTCGTGTAACACGTTATGTTTCTGAGTTACAATCTTATATTGAGGCTAACTAGCTACATTTCAATAAATGTCGGCCCGATGTCGTAAAACCTTTGTACGAGAAAATAAAGTATATACTGGCAACTTTTTGTTCGGTTTCAAAGGGTGGTGATGGCTTGATGGGAAGGTCTCGGCTCGTGAACCGAAGATCTTCAGGTTCGAGACCCGATTCCCCTGAAGAACCGTCGTGTAAGGGGATCTGTAGTCCGCTTCCTCATCATCTGACCATGGTTCAAAATTACGAGGAAGGTCACAAAATACCCTAGTGTTGCTTTACAACGGGACGTTAATCTAACTAAACTTGTTTCATTTCAAATTCTTTTCGTATCTAAATTTGTTGAAGATTGCGATTTAACAAATGCACGTTTTTACACGTTTTGTTCGTAGAATTACTGTGCGTAAGGAATCTTTTCTTATAAAATCTAAGATGGGTGTTGTTTCTCCCTATCCTGTTACATTTCAACATAACACAGAAACGCTAATTGCGTCAGTTGCTACCAGGTGGAGCTATAATTGATCTCTCCGTGAAGTGCATGATCACTTTACTATATCTAAATATCAAGTTTACAATAATCCTTTTCGTCATTCTCAAGATAATGTGTCATAATATAAAGAGAGATGATTTTTGAAATTATGTAAAATGCGTGATATGTTCTTATGGAAAATAAATATCCAAAATGATATATATTTTTTTCAACGTTTAATTATTTATAGATTCTTATTGTGAAGAATTCAGAGCTATTGGTTAAAAAGGTTCAAATTAAGGAATTAAAAAAAACATAATTTAAAGACTTTTGTTATTTCATGAGACAAAAGGAGAGCAAAAAATGTTGTTGTTGTGATATATAACGCATAATTTTCGAAATTGGTTTTTAGAAAAATTATGGTTTTTTTTACTAATACTTTTTACTGGAAAGTTAGAAGATATTTTTATCAAATCTACAATCTCGCCTTTCAAGTTATATTGGATAATCAGTATATATTATTATCTAGCGAAATGGGTTAGTCTTGGAAATATTTCTGCGAAATCTCCATTTCGGTTTTAGTATTTAGTGACTGAAATAGTTTTTTTGTGTGTGTGCGTGTGCGTGCGTGTGTTTAAATAAAACTAAGCATGAATTAGTAACTTGAATCATTCTGAACACCTGAAGACATATATTGAATAGGATTATAAGAATGTCTCAACAATATAGAGGGGAACCACTGTTGAGTCTTTATGGATATCACAAATCATTGTACAGTCCTCCTGCGAGAAGTATGTTCCGTCATCGACAGGAACTGATTCGACCCTACGGTTTCCATTCTTTCTAAGATAGCGAGAAACAACCATAGTACCGGAAAATTTCCATCATCTTTTTTTGAAGTACCTGAGCTGGGACAACAAAGCTGAATAATAATTTGTTTTGAGACTGTAAATCTAATGTTTTGTTCTCACCAGGGAAAAGGGTAACGATTAGTGAACAGAAGTCTCATTATACCGATTTATTACATTCTGTCTTCTTATATGGTTAGAAGTTTTCTTATCTGCACGAGCGTCTCAAAAACTATTTTTTACTAACGCGTTTCCATCGCATTTTCAAAAGCTCTGATTTAAACTAATAAGTTAAGTAAACTAATAATATCATCAAAACATATATGAGGGCAAATATAAAATCGGTATAACACTCCAAATATATGGACTTGGAGACAAAATTCTAACGCCATTTTAAAGACTATTCAAACATTAATATATATATATATATATATATATTGTATTTTATGTTTTTTTTTTTTAAATTGTCGTTAGAATTTTGT
>JAOUZG010001200.1:132263-152180 GCA_026289955.1 Argiope argentata
ATTCTTCATAATACAATCATCTCAATTATTTGTTCTTCAGAACGTAAAAATATCGAATATCTGTTCTTCAGAATACAACAATCAAAGGTTTGTTCTTCAGAATATAACCGTGTCAAATGTTTATTCTTCGGAATACAGCCACGTAGCTTTACTAATTTCTATTTATTGTAAAAACCCTCAAAAAAATGCCATTATACCATTTTGTTGGAGAGAAGTAGAATGCCTTAGAAGGAATATGTGTTTATCTCTTGCACCAATTCTTAAAGCTACAATGAGACATACAAAGATTCTTTGGACAACAAGCCAGCTCTCTTTTGATGTTTGCAGTCAAAAATTCGGCCCGTAAACATACCTATTGAAAAGTAAAAGCAACAAGCCCTCAGCCGACAAAGACATTCGGTGTTCTCCTTTGTCGAATCAAAGAAAACCTGCAGAAAAGCTCACTCTTATCGAACTATTTGTGCTCGACTGTCCCACTGTGTAATTCCATTACGACTTATGGGTGACGAATGCTGTTCGCTGTAGGATATCCATCACGTTTTGTACCAACCAGGCAATAGTCAAAGGATATTGTGGATTTTCTCCCAAGTGCCTTGGCATTTAAATTAGGTCGTTTCAGGTCTATTTTATATTAAATTTCAATAGTGCTGAAGAATATAAATGTCTAGTTGATGAAAATTCTTTTGTAATAGCTACTTGATAGAAATTTGGCCAGATAATCAGTGCTACTCAAGATAAATTGATATTTATCGCATTCCAAATATATTATTATTATTTTGCTTATAGAAATTTGCTTAAGAGATTTGAAAATCATTTTGAATATATATTTTTTAATCTACTTATTAGAAGCCTTAAAAATTTCAAAAAAATTAAGAATTTTATATAATTTCTGAAATTAGTAGAATATTTTTCTGTTTCGTCAGTCTTATACCCAAAGAATGATAATTTAAAAAATTAGAAGACCTAGTAACTGAAGGAAGAAAAAAAGAAAAACTGATACCATTTCCATATACTACATTATGAATCGTTTTCTTATTTAGCGTTGTGAAGTGTTAAAGTTGATTTAATATAAATATTTTCTAAGAAAAATAATGGGAATAATTTATAAAATTCCTTTAAAAAGACTCTTAAGAAAGAACTTAATAAATAATTTTTTGTTTGGATCACTTTTCATAATCGTTTAAATAATGCAAAAGAATGGTAATAAATTGTTCTTTCTGAACTTTCTTATGCATATTTTTTTTCATGGTAAAAACAAAGAGCTGTTGGGAATGATAAACACAAAGACATTTCATCCAAATTTTTAGTATTTGTATTTACTCCATAATACATTAATAAATACAAATTTACTATCGTATATAAAATTCTATATTTATTTATAAGTATAAATTTTTGTATTATTTGTATTTATTAGTATCCAAGGCGTTTATTGCAGTCATTTCTATAACCAGGAGAAGATTAAAAAATAAGAAATTTAATGTCGAAATTCTGGAAATAAAAATTAAAGTATTTTCCTTTCATCTTTAATAAAAAATACGATTAAAAAATTCATACTGAAATTGATTTAAAAATAATAAAACAACAACAATGAAACAACAATCCATTCAATATGTGCAAAAATTTTGTTGTAGAAAATAAAATGGTTTCCCTTTTTTTTTAATTCAATAATTTTAAACTGCGTGTGTGTGAATGTTAGAATCAAGAAATCGCTATTTGAATAGTTAAAAAAATGAAACTAAATGTCACATTAAACAATTTCTATACGTACTTCTTAATATTTATTTAAATTCTTAATTAGATGGCACATCCTATCTGGAACATTTATCATTTTAATTCTTGTAACAATATAAAGAACTTTGGTTATTGAACGTTTATGGGTGATTCTTTTCATTTCAAATTACTTAATATTTCCACTGAATTTAAAATTTAAAATAAAAACAAATAATATTAAAAAAAATTAAGTCAATTCCTACTTAGGCCAATAACAATTTTTTTATTTTAGTTACTTTTCATTAAATAATTACAATTAAAAATAAATCTGCCAAAAATTACATATGGCCAAAACAAAATCAAATTCGATCCGTTAAAACTAATTAGAACAGACACAGAACACACTCAATTTACGTTGAATTTTCAACGCCAATTGAGGCAACGCAATACACATTAGCAATTTCTTTATTCTGTTTTATTTTAATTCGGAAGTACTTCAAAATGATTTGGAAAAATCGAATAATTAGCTTTGTTTAATTTTAAATGCTTCAAGCACTAAGAAAAGAAACAGAATCGCTTAAAATAATCCGTCTAAAACATGTTAAGCCTAACCTCATTAGCGTGGGGGGGGGGAAAGAAACTGAATTCGTTACTTATTTGGCGGTGCGGAAATGAAGGTTTTTGGAGAGAAAGTTAGTTTTTAATTAATTAATAAAAAAATAATATTATTAATATTTAAAAAAAGTTCAGTAAAGTAATATGCCACCCAGTTCAAGCATAAAAAAGCTTACATGAACTTGAATGGATGAATAAAAAGTATTTTATACAGTAATTTGATGGGTGTATCATTTTATTAGAAGGAATTATTCTTCATAATACAACCATCTCAAGTCTTTGTTCTTCAGAACGCAACAAAATCAAATACCTGTTCTTCAAGATACAACAATCAAAGGTTTGTTCTTCAAAATATAACAGTGTCAAGTTTTTATTCTTCATAATACAATCATCTCAAGTCTTTGTTCTTCAGAATGTAACAATATCAACTATCTGTTTTCAGGATACAACAATCAAAGGTTTGTTCTTCAGAATATAACAGTTTCAAATGTATATTCTTCAGAATACAACCAGGTAGCTTTACTAATCGTAGGTAATAGGTAGCGTTTTTAATCGAACTATTTTAACATGGCCTGTAGCTTTTTTCCACCATTCAATCAATAATTTTTTTTTAGATTTGTACATAAACCCTTTAACTTCGGTCAGAATTTTAACACTCCACGACTTGTTGCCAAGTGGCAAGAAAAGTTCTTCACCGCCGGGCCCACACACAGACTTCGCACCGGGGCAGGACCCACTACAATGTCACACACAGTTCGCAACAAGGGAAGGGGACCTCCATTGCAATTCCATTCCTTTTCAGAACTCTCGGTCTAGAGGCTCTTCAATTCCCACGAAGTCCTTCGAATCCTGAGGTCCAAAGTACGACTAGAAAAAAACTCTTTTTACAAAAACAACATGACTTTTTACAGTATTTTGAGAATATCCTCAAAATATTACTTTCTTTTCTTTCCTGAGAGATGCCCTTTGTCGCGGAGCTGCTGCGACATCTTAGCCCCCTGCTGTGTAACGGGGACTGAGGTGAAAATTTTTGTGTAATTTTTGCGAAGAAAAACGCGCTTACCCCTGGCAGATATAATGCGTTTTAACGGAAACATGTGGCGAGTACATTTGTGACACCTACAGGCAAGAACAAAGAAGCTTTTAGCGAAACGGGACTTGATGTTGCTAAATAGGATTCTCACGTTACTTTTTTTTGTGTGTGACTCATTTATTTTATTTTTTTTTCGTATCCTGCAGAAAAACAGATTGTATGTTTGACTTAGAAATTGAAATTGTTGAAAAAAAAAATCATATCTAGAAATCGAATGGTAAAAAATAATGTGTATATGTTTCTCACCTGGGTTATAAATGTCGGTTAGTATTTTTTTAAACCAATAAAAAGGAAGATGTTCGTGAGAAAAAGTGTGAGTAACTATGGAGATATATGTGAATGATACTTTTACTTTTAAAGGTAAATGTCCTAAGGCAATAGATATGATAAATGCGAGAATACTATGTATGACATGGTTTTACGAAATTTTTTAGAATGTATATTAAAAAAAAATCCTTCCGCGGTTTTTTATCACAACAGATGTCACAGAAAAAATTAGGAGCTTCATTTGAGTATGTCTTTTCCTTCAATTGATGTTTTTGTAACTGGTATTTGATAATAGAACGGAAGTATTTGAATGAATGTGAATATCCTGGCACAAATAATTTGCTATGAAAGTGGGTTACGTTTATCTTAAGTAAAAGTAAAAGTGTGAAAACTTTTTAGAAAGACTAATTTTCATGCAAGTTGTTTTATTTATATTCAGAAAAATAATTTTATGTATGCATTTTCTTAAAAAAATTGTTGGAAGAATAATTTATTTGTTTTTTAATCAAAAGAAATTAAGGGGAAAAAAGTAGTTTAATTTATTTGGAAAAAAAAAAAGAAAAGAAGAAGCTCCATATATGTTATAATGCGTGCATTTTTGTTCCCCATTTTATTCGAAATTACAGTTTTTCCCGGGTTTTGATTAAATTTAGCACATGCGCCCTTCAAATTTATATGAAAGTTACTACCAACTACTCGGAGTCCAAAAGTTGATAAAAATAAAATTTAATAAAATTTTAAAGAATTTTTAGTTTAGAGGTATCATAAAAAGTGCATTTATTATTATCATGTAAGAACATAATGTTGTTTTGATTTGGAGGTTTTGATATCTTCGAAATTTATGGACAAAAAATATTTTTACCTGCTTTTACCAGTATTTCATTATTATTATGTCTGATTCTTTGACAGCAGATGGGCTTAGAAAAGGTTGACCTGCTTTTACCAATTTTGCTTTATTATTAGGTATGCTTTTTTAACAGGAGATGCGTTTTTAAAAGGCTGACGAAGAAATATGACATCATTTCTGTTATTTTATCTCAAGATTGGTCAAGCTCCAAAACTTTGTTTGCCGATAGAAAAACTGAAAGTGAAAGTTTATATATATATATATATATATATATATATATATATATATATATATATATATATATATATATATATATATATATATAAAGAAAGAAAGAGAAATGGATAAAGACTGATAGAAGAGTCTCGTAATTTTTTTAAAACCAGTTTAAATTGGTTCAATAACAAATTAATTAAGACAAATAATAAAAAATAATAATGTTCTCACATAGTAACTTGAAATTTACTCACATGAAAATTGAAAATTGATTTTATTTTGCATCATTTTTTAAATTTTGTAGCAAAGATTGAAACTTGTTATCTGCACCATCTCTTTTCTTTTCTTCAACATTCTTTTCATATTGTATCAAATATTGTTAGAAGTTTTTCTTATGAAGATTTCTTTTAATAATTTTCTTATTATCACTACATTTCGTAAATATTAAAAATATATATAGTTAAGACCTAAATTAAATCCTTTGGGAATCCTTAGGCAATGATGCCTTTTCATACACCTACCCCCTTTTCAATTTTTAACTTTTTATCCGATATATTTTTATAGGTTTCAATTTTTTGTGTTATCAGCTTTTTATGTTCTAATCCAATTAGTTTTAATTATCTTACAAAATATTTAACTAAGAGGTCATTTTCGGAGAATTGATTTCAGTACTATCGATGTAAAAAGTAATTCAAAATTCACATTTAAAATGCTTTAAAACAAAATACGAATAATAATAAACTCTTGAACAAAATCAAAATATTGTT
The DNA here is from genome assembly GCA_026289955.1 of Argiope argentata. NCBI lineage: Eukaryota > Metazoa > Arthropoda > Arachnida > Araneae > Araneidae > Argiope > Argiope argentata. Next base: position 137,779 of record JAOUZG010001200.1, read on the forward strand.
TAGCTATAGGATCAAATATTTTAAAAAAATATATAAACTAATGCATCTTTTCAAAAATTTGTAATGATTTAACAAAGAACTTATAAGAAATAATTAATTAAATTATGATTAAGATGAGATTTTTAACATTTCATTAAGGTTTGTTTTGAATTTGAATAAGTTGAGTGAATGACCCTTGAAAATTAAATGAAACCATGAAATTAATAGAATAAGAAAATATCCTAATAGAATATATTGAAATTTCGAAGATTTCAAACCTTGCTGTGTCCATAGGCAATTTCCTACTTTGCCTATTTGATAATCTAAGTTTGATGCGTACGATATTCATCCATCACAATATCGCCATCAATGTGGTGAATAACAAACAACATTTCTTCAATAATTCTCAAATATTTAAGATGCTTTCACTTTCCCCGACAACCTATTTGGTGTTATCTTCAATAAATAAAAATTTGTGAAATGTTTAATAAATTAATTTTTTTTGCACACAAATTATTTTTTGTAAAATGGAGATATAACAAAACATAACAGTTATTCTAAGTCAAGGCTTTACAAAAAATTTCTTTGAACAGAAAAATTTCTTTAGATGAAATTCGTTCAATGAAGACTTGGAAATACATGGGAAACTTATTTCCAGGTTTTTGTATAATGTAGGGATCAAAGATTCTATACTGGATGAAAATATTCTGACAAGTATTATAAACGTCCAAGATCTCAAACAGTATCTTGATATAAGAATACCAGAATATTTTAAATTAAAAAAATATTAACATTAATATTAACGTATTAAATATTAGCGTATTAACGTATATTATGTATAACTTAATAACGTATTAACGTATATTAACGTATTAACGTAAACAGTAACGTATTTAACGTAACGTGTTAAATATTAACGTAAATATTACGTCTGATTTGACATAGAAAGCATACCTCGAATCATTTTACTAAATTTTAATTAAAACATGTATCACGAAAAATTCAATAAAATATATATTTATCGAACACATATATATGTATCATGCAAAATTCAATAGACCTCACTATACGCCTTTACATTAAAGATAATATCAGTTCATCTGTTCATAGTATAAAATGAAGTCTCCTGAAAGCGTCTGTTTGAACCACAAAAACCCGAGAAATAGTTAACGGATATAAGATATATTTGTACCAATTTTGCCGATCATTTATTAGGAAAGATTTTAGTGCATTAAAAATGTATCAAAATTAATAAAAGGAGTTTTATAAATGTGATTCTAACTTTGCACTTATCCACGCATGCGCAGGAACCTCAAACCTCATATAGAAATAGCAAGAGCTGTGGTATGCTTATGAGATACATTTCCTTGTATACGTCAGATTTTAAACAGGGATTCAAAACTCATTATGTCCCCCGAAAAAAGAAATTCACCTTTGGCCGGGAAAGGAAAGAAACGTGATATTAGTGAATATCAGAGAAATAATGTCCACACTTGGGGAAGGAGAGTCTTTCGATGAGCGAAGTAATCGTCTCTCTTTAAATCGCTCTGCAACTGAATTGCGGAGACAGAATGAATCTCCTGAGGAGCGAAATGATCGCCTGTGTTTTGTCTACAGACATATCACATTTTAACGTTTTTAACTGTCTAAATATTACTGCATGTGTGATATAAAAATAGTTTTGCAGCTATTTTTGATTATTTCTAAATATATTTTTATATTTGTTTCATGTTGCGTAACATGTCCATGTCATATCGGGTGGAGGCTAGACTTAAGTTTAAAGATAATTTTTCTTTTTGGATGTTATGCCACGGGCAACGCCGTGCGGGTACTGCTAGTCTAAGAATAAATCTAAAAATCTCACAAATTTATGCTAACCATTCTTTTATATTGAACAATAAAACTTTTAAAAGTGAATGATATAATTTTTAATGTTATAATTTCTGAATTAAAAATACTTACTAGAAGATATAATATAATTACGAGAGTAATAACGTGACGAGATATAATTTACAATCAATCCCTTCCATCTGGGATTGCTAATAGAAACTTATATTTCTTCAAATTTAATTTCATAAAACTGATCTTGAAAATTTCTTTAAATGAAATAGCTGAATTTACTTTATTATTGTTTAAAAATACATAGACCAAAGCATCCCATATACAATCCAGATTTTAGGCCTAATAGCTATTGAGAATCCTCCCCAAACGTTTTCTGATCATTAAAAAAACGTGGAAAATTACCACAATGCTCAAAAAAATTCGTGATCCTCTTACCTCCCGAAACCCATATACGCATATCGATGTCTTCAAGATAATCGATGTTCACCAATATCGATTCCTCATTAACCGGTAAACAGCTCTTCGAATGGAGAGGTGAGAGGTGCCGACACCTCCTCCTCCCATTGAGCAAGGTGTGAACAGATCAGATAAGTCTAAAGTAAGCACTTGTCAAAAGATGAGCAAAAACGCCCTTGGAGATAGATGCCATTGAAGATTCGAAAGAGAGATATAAGGAATGTGAAGCGAAAGTGAGTGCTTGAGGGGAGCAGAAAAAAATGGCACTCTAGCTGATAGGACTTATTCTATTTTTCAAAATCCTAAAAGCTCCGATCCCTTTTGGTTTACCGGCTTCGGTTGTCTGTTGGTAAGGTCTTAGCTTCTGAAGGGTTTCGGATTCGAAACCATCAAAGAACCGTCGTGTAAGGGGCCCCATTGCACTTTAAATATGTCAGGGCCAAATGTCCTCTCGCTGGTACGGTGTGGTACGGAGAAAGGGGTGCCAGGTCAGGTGTCGTCCTTGTCCTCTGACCACGGTTTAAAATTACAAGGTCCACCCCAAAATAGTCCTAGTGTCGCTTTACGACGAGAAACTGAATTAGTAAAATTAATTCAGTCTACACACGTGCACAGTGAGTTGAAATAATAGCAAATAAATCACAAAATATTATCTCTATTGCCGGGAAAAGTGTGTTATGAATGAATCATCGTTACCACTTTAAGTCTTCAAAATTTTCAAGTTTTAGATATGCTTTGAACTATTTTTTAAAAATTTTGATTTAAATTCGACTTTCAATATATTAATTAGCCAGCCTTGTACAGTGACCAGGTGGTTCGCGTGGAATGTTATAGTGTTAAATTAAAATGGGACGTTTTTATAACTAAATTAAACTATCACTTTTGGTTTAGCATGTATAGTTAAGTCCATAAGTCAAGCAATTCTGGTGATAAAGAAATGAGATCTTCTCTTAATCAAAATGATGAAACTCTTTCTAAAATGTTATATTATTTCATGAGTCAATTCCCAGTTTTTATTTGATTCATTCGACAAGCGCTCTAGAAAAGTGCCAATTTCAGCAATTTCTCACGCTCAGAGTTAAGGGATAAAAATCCTTAATGCTTACAACATTCTTTCAAAGATAGCTAAATTTCCCCTTTCCTTAAACTGCACTTTTCAAAGAAGTGCCTATCAAAAGTATCATAGTAAAATCACTTAATTGAAAAATGTTGGTCTCTTCTGCTCTTGTATCACAATGTCGACTGGTATATTTCTTACCACTTATTCGATGTCCGTAAATTATGCCTTCCGTGGTGAGTTAAATAGAAGTTTTAATATTTCAGAGGTTTTCTCTATTCGGTGCCTTAACTCCTAAAATATGTTTGTATATACACCGACGTACTACTATTTATTTTTTAAAAAACTGATATTAATTTTACAATTTTTAAGACATTAGAAAATGCTGAACATATTTATTGATTTGCGAGTTGCTTAAACTGTAATAAAAAGAAAATTTTAAAAAAATGTATATAAAAGCAAAAATTGTATTGTAAACGAACTGGAAACACTAAAAAAAAAATGCTCATTTGAATTTTAAACTGACATTAAATTCTTGTTCTATCAAAATATGAACAAAACCTATGTAAATATGTAATCAAGAAAAAAAAATTGCATGGCTAACAGTTGAAAATGCAATTTAGTTTCAGAATATTTTTATTCCGCGTCTTCCTCGTATTCTAGGAGTCCCGGGTTCGAGTCTCGATTTCGGCATGGTTGTTCTTCTATGCGCTATCTGTGAGATGTGTGACTGTGCCTCCCTGTAAAAAGGGGATGTGCAAGCAAATGAGTGGTGTGTGTGTAGCTAAGTCGTACTCTTGGCCCTAGGTGGCGCTACTTCAGAAACAAGAGACGCTCCTTTCGGCTTATATCTGCTGCTGTATCAGCGGAGGGGGTGTCCATTGGCAAGTGCCGTAAGTAACAACAAAGGAAATTTGGCTGCATCATCTTTAACCACGTTAGAACCTCTCGGGAGTGGAACTTCAAAATGAGGATGAAATGATTCCAGCATGATGGCTGGATCTTGCTACACGGGGAGGGCATACTAAAAGGTAGGGCCTTGGTCGATAATGGGACGCAATTCCCACGGGAAAAGCTGTACCGTGACCGGTGATGGCCCTTAGGACTCAACCACAGTTCCTGCCAGTGTTGCTGTTGCGCGGTTCGGTCATTCAGTATTTGTTATCCATGTGCGTTTGCGTGGGTCCGTGAGTCAGTGATATAACTTAACTGTATTATAGATGAAATATGCATATGAAAGTATATATTAAAATAAAATATATGCACGAAAGTAAATAGGAAAATAAATATATATATGAAAGGAAATAGGACAATAAATATAAAAGGTGTTCATTAATTATTGTCGGAATTTCCGTACCTCATAACTTTCGAATAAAAAATATTACACAAAAACCGATTACGTATTCGTAAATTATAACTAAAAGAATTTTACGTGACAACAATGCAATCTTAGCGTATTTGCAGCCTGGGTAATTATGACGTCATAAATAAAAATGTCAATCGTGCAAGAAAAAACAAAGTGTGTATTGTGGTTTTCCGAAACTAAATCAGTCATAACTTCTCAACGTCACTTTAGGATCACGTACAAGGACGATCCTCATTCGGATAATTCTGTGCTGGTGAACGTTGGTGAACACAATTTCAGGGAACTGCTAACGTTCTACACCGAAAAGGAGCGGGAAGACCGAGCACTTCGGAGGAAAATGTCGATCGCATTCAAGAAAAGTTACCTCGTAGTCCACGAAAATCAACGAGACAATCAGCTGTGTAGTTACATATGCCGCATACGACAATATGGAACGTTCTCCATAACCACCTTCAGCTGAATGCCTACAAAGTGAAAATTGTGCAAGCTTTAATATAATTTACGAATATGTAATCGGTTTTTGCGAAATATTTTTTATTCGAAAGTTATGAGGTACGGAGACCCCGATAGTAATTGATGAACACCCTATATATATGAAAGGAAACAGGAATATATATATGAAAGTAAGATTAGATTAAGAAGATCACTGCCAATTTCAAATTCACATTGTAAATTTGATGACAATGCCTGAGTGTTTTTCTGGTATAATTTTTCGAATTTCTACAATATGCAGTCAGTCCCTCATCAGCGAATAATAATCAACAATCAGATAGAGAGTGAAATGGATATTGGGAAGAGAAGATGGCTGCCTTCCGATATCGCACCTTTGTTTAGATTAGCCACGCCTTCTGATTGCTTGACACGCCCCATCGTGATTTCAGTTCCGCTCTGACTTCCAAGAATAAAAGCTGTTCTTTAAAAGAAAGAACTTCCCATCATCTAATATCGATGAATGCGTTCGATTTTTTAAAACTATATGCGAGTTACTTTGATTTTCTTCCCATCGCTTCGAAGTCAAGAATTGTCGCGTTTATTATTACCACGTGAGAACATGATGTTTTTATAGTTAGGAGGTTTTGATTTCTCCGAAGTTTACGAGCAAGTAATAAGCATTATGGGTCGCCGGAAATTATCGGTTGAATAATTTTTTTAACCTGCTTTAACAATTGTAGCGTTATTATTAAGTATGCTTCTTTGAAAACAGATGCGATTTTTAAAGGTTGACCTGCTTTAACCAGTATTGCTTTATTATTACTTATGCTACTTTGACGGCAGACGCGTTTTTAAAAGGTTGGGCCTGCCAGGTTTGAGTCCCGGATCGGGCATGGTTGTTCTGTTGTGTACTATCTGTGCAGGAGAGTTGCATCAAATACCCTTTCACGCGGTAAAATCCACTCCATAGTAAACCATATTCATAAATACCAAGACCTCTTCAAGACCTACAATAGATGAGACAAGAATTCCCCTCGTGAAAATCAGCCAAAATCTTAACTTAAGAAGTCCCTCAAAAGTGCAGATCTCATGATGGAAATCAAGACCCCAGGACCCAGATGGACGCTACGTATTTCTGATTCTATAGTGATTGTTTATTGGCCATACATATGCTCACAATTTAATTTGTCAATTCCCCTCCCCTTTTCAGTTGGTAATCTAATTCCCCTGTAAGTCCAACCCATAATCACCATTTGTTTCAGTATTCTTGTTCCCTCTATCCAGTTATAACTTCAGAAAAAATTGAACTTATTCGTGTAAGATTTGACACCGATGGCATTCTCTCTGGAAATCCCTGAATGCTGTATCGTCTCTCTCTCTCTTTTCCCCCTTTAACAAATTCTCTCTCTCTCTCCCTTATCTCGTGCACATCCAACTGGTTGGATAACTAAGTGTTATAGGCACCGGGGGCATAAGATGGCGTTATGTCATATGTATTATCTGCTTGGTGTATGAATGTGTCCCCCTGAAAAAAGGGGCAATGCGAGCGAATGTGATGAATTTGCAGCTAAGTTTAACCCTTGGCCTTAGTTTCTGTTACTTCAAAAACAACAAACGCTCATCTGGCTAAAAATTTGTAGACGGCTATCAGCGCACTTGTCCTTGACAAGTGCCATTAATAACAATACCTAAAGTAATCCTAAACAATATTATGCTCTACTGTCTCCAACACGGCACTCTATCGTATTTTGGAACATTTACATCTAAGGAGGTTATAACATACCAAAGAATAAGCAGGAAATTGGTTTCAAAAGACATAAATTTATCCGATACATTAGTTGTAGTTTACATAAAATAATTTCCTACATAATATTGCTTAGGAAAGAAAGGGGGGGGGACTTTCGACTAACCCAACGTGCGAAATTTCCAATAATAATAATAACATTGGATAATATGTTAAGTTTTATAAACATTTTTTTAGAAATGATTATTGGTTTTATTTTTGTTCCGTCTCTCTAGTTGCAATTAATACAGTGCATTGTTAGAGTGTGAAAAAAATATTACTGCATTCTTTTAAAATAAGATACATTTAAATTAAAAATTATGATCAATGTCTCATAAAGTTTGAATCCCACAATTTTTTTAAAAAAATTTATACGGCCTATTTATATATGTTTATTTCATGATTATTTACTTCGTATCGCAGTTTTGTAACAGACTGATATCGATTTTTCCATCTGCATAGAATTGGTTTATTATGACAATCTGGATTAAGACTGTATTCATTTCATTTTCTGCAGAAATTGTTATTATATAATTAGTGATTTGATATTAATTTCATTCCCTGGTGAGCAAATTGATATATTGTTTGCAAATTGCACATTCTGTTTCCAACTTTTAATATTAATTTCAATCTTCATAATATATATCTTTGCAAATTATTGCATTTTTCATTATATAACCCTTGCACGAAATTGAGCATGAAGTTTTAAGTACTATAAGATATTTACTATAAATTAGCAATTACCTGTTAATAATAAATTTTGTTCATTTCTGAAATAACATTAACAAATAATTTTTTCTTCTTTTATTAATTTACTATTCATTACATTCACAATAGAAATTTAATTTTTTTAAAGGAAATCTTCGATTGAGAATTTCAAGTTATCATGTGAGAACATTATTATTTTTAAGACATTATTTATTTTAAGTAGTTTGTCATTAACCAATTTAAACCGGTTTGAAACAATCACGAAATCTTATCGGTTTCTAGCCCTCTATGACACACACACACTGATAATTTTTTTTGAACCTTCATTTTCAATTTCTCTAACTGGCAAACAAATTTTTGAAGCTCTATCAATTTTGAGATGAAATAACAGCTATGATGTCATAGTTCTTTGTCATCCTTTTAAAAACGCATCTGCTTTCAAAGAAGCATTCATAATAATATTGTGATACTGGTAAAAGCAGGTAAAAAATATTTTTTGCCCGTAAATTTAGGGGACACCAAAACAACATCATGTTCTCACATAATAATAAATCTTAAGATAAAAATTTCACTCGACTCTTTCCAAAACAAAAATGCTCGTATTCTTTTAACATTTCATGTATCTTAAAACACAAAATTTTCAGTGCTGTATAAACCGATGACTTTTCGAGTATAGGTGAAGAAGGTTCACAGAATTCCCACAACTCTGCGGACGAGCCACAGAATTTGAAAAACTTGATTAATGCGCTCGTTCTTTTATATAAGAAAAAAGGAACATCGACGATAAGTTTGCGGCCGTCGAGAACGGCTGATCTAATCCCCATTGAACTCTGATTATCTTCACCATTTCTTTTCCTCCTCTCTCCGTGCAGTAATTACAAGGGGATCACCCTACCCAGGCCAGTAGTACAAGATTTATGGACAGAAGGATTTATACGGACCCACATCCTTCATTTCACCCTTAAGGTAACGGGTTACGGGCTTAAAATGCCCTGTAAAGGGTCCTATTATTGTAAAATGTCTGATTTATTAGCATTGCTTCCAATTCTTTCTGTTGCCCGTAAGCCTCTGGCGAGACAATTGCCTTGGGACATTTTTTCTTGATGATGAACAGATTGCGCGATGAATGGGCCTATTCACACCTTTTATCCTCGGCGTGACTAGCGAAACAAACACCGTCTGCGGAAAGATAAAGTGCGCCCGAAATCTCTACGCGATTTTAATCTTTTGAAAGGGGGAGGGCGCCTTTGTTATGCAAGGTAGAACCTACCTAGGGAGGTCGGGTCTCTTGACCCATTTTTTACATTTTTTTTCTTCTATCCCCGATATCTTTTCTAGGGACGGTAAGGCACGAGGCTCGCTTTCATGCCCTTAAGTAGGTACGGGGGGTTCTTCGGGGAGTTTAACTTAATCCCAAATACGGGTCCACAAGTCTTAGCCTCATTTGGAGAAGTTCGTTGGGAATTCTTGTTGAAGAATTGAGTATAGATTTCACTGTCAGTTAAGCCAAACCGAAGGATTTTTTTATTCATGAAACCATTTCTTGAAATTAGAATAGTTGTAAATAAAATATAATGGATATAACAGTGATTGCTTATTTTAGAGCTATAATTTTAATTTTATAGCTGTTTTTCAGTATCTGATACTTCTTTTTTGATTTTAGGGAATATCATAATATTGTGTGCTTATATAGAAATATCAGAGGACCAACGCGATTTCATAACTATCTGCTCTGAAATAAAGAGAAATATTTTATTTTAAGTAAACACACACACACACACACACACACACACACACACACACACACACACACACACACACACACACACACACACACACACACACACACACACACACAGCGTTTTGCCTGTAGCATGGACTACTAGAGTAATTTTATTGGGATTTTAACTGGCTTGAAATATGTTGTAAGAAATGTAAATAAAAATTTCGGAAGAGCTTGTAAATGTTTCATTTGACTCAAGGGCTAAAAATGAATGGTGAGGGAATAGAAATTTTCATTTCTTGATAAATTCCTTAATATTGAAAATAGAAAAATAAACCTTATTAGCCGATTTAACGCCTCATTAAGAAAAATAAGTCTTGTATTGGAAGTTTTTCTCTCACTGTAATACCTAAGAAATTCGGATTTAAAATATGATATTCACACCCTGATTTTGAGTATTTCTAACACCAATTGATGTCAGACAGTAAAGCAGATGCGAAGGATTCTACCTTTGCCTTCAAACTTTCCTAGAGGAACTTTTTTATATATATTATCTATATTATTTATTTAAACTGTATATATCAAAAATGTTCAAACTTAAAAATTGCTGTTTTAGTTTGCTGTTCTCTTTTATAAATCCAATTCTTTTATTAATTGAAATTTTAAGAAAAATCTAATATTTATCGTAATCTCATCGGTTCCTATTACAATCATCATCAATATTTTAGACCTTCTTGCAAATAATATTTACCTTTTTTTTAAAGATACTCAATTGCTTTTATAAATTCCTCACGTTATAAATAAACACTTATTCTCGATTTTTTTCTTCTTAAAACGATCGAATGCAATCTAATGTATTCCTCTCACATTTCTGCACTTTTCGGCCAGAGAATATCATTACAGGAAATGGTCCATATTACATAATATTACCCTCTAAAACTCCGCTTTTTCCTCGAAACGACAACTTTTATCTAAATGCGATTTTAATAGGGATGTTAGCACTCGTAACACCACTCCACGATCCCTTCCATACTGATAAAGGTAATGCGAAACTAGCGTGAGGGACTTGGCGACAAGAGATGTCGCAGCTACTGTGGGACTCTGGTGTCGCCTTTCGCACATCAACACTTAGCAATAAGTTTTTGGCGGTGATTTTGACATTTCTTCTAGAGTCTTCCATTAGTATATCTCGATTCATCATGGCCTGAGTGGTGCGTGAAATATTTATCGCCAAATAATTGAGGAAATGGAATGATAGTGGAAGGAATTATTAATGAGACGTCACTTTTGTGAGGAGAATCGAAATAGAAGTGAGATTCAACCCCCGAATTGAATGTTTCAGCGTCTTTGTATGCTTTATAATGGCTTCTGAATACTTTAATTTCGATATCAGCACAAATGTAATGGATACAATAGTCTGGAAGAAGGTTTCGGTTTTTGTGACCTTTTGATACAGACAGACTTCCTGGTAATAGATTTTGCCCAAAATTTGATAAATACGTATAGTTCCAGTATATAGATTTCACATTTAATTTGGTTCTTCTGTTAATTCCATGTTCGAGTCATCGTATTTATAATCAGATAGACAATACTCATAATCGTTATTTTTGAAAATTTTACGATTTTTTTTTGGTTGGAATTTTATCATAACATTAAAATTGTGTATTATATTAAAACTTTTTAAACCGACTTTCTGGCACAGAGGTAGCGCGTCTTCCTCATGTTCTGGGAGTCCCGGTTCGGTCATGGTTATTCTTCTGTGTGCTATCTGCGAGATGGGTGCCTGAGCCCCCCTGTATTAAGAGGCTATGCAAGTAAATGTGGTGAGTGTGTAGCCAAGTCGCACTCTTGGCCCTAGTTGGCGCTACTTGAAATAAGAGACGCTCCTTTTGGCTTAAATCTGCCGCTGTATCAGCAGGGGGGTTGTTTATGGGCAAGTGCCATAAGTAACAACAGAACTTAAAAAAATTCAGGAATTAAATCGTTTTCGTTAAAAAGATGTTTTTTGAAAGTTTAAAGAAAATACAAAAACAGTTTAGTGAGACCATTGTGTGGAGCCATATAATTTTGGATATAATAGTTAAGTCATAGCAATTACATATGTGGTAATATTTAAGTCCATTTTTTCGCTCTAATAAATTTTATCTTTGAAGCCACTTTCATGATTTCTTTAATTTTCCTCTCAATAAATGAAGTATTCGGTGATACAGCGAGGCCTCTTCAGAGCACTTTAAATAATATTTCTCAACTCAATTGATTATCAAAGCTTTGAATTAAGTGCAGGTCTAAAAACGTTCAATGAAGCCAATCTCCATCATTCATATGGTGATTTCTTTTCATTTGACTGTTGCTATGCAACAGTTTGTAATAAAAATGATTTCTGTTCTATATAAGTTTGCATTTTATATAAATATAGATTTCAAAATACTAGAAAGGCAAATTTTAAATCTTTAATTATTGATTTTTTTTAACGATATTTCTGGGAAAAATCTCAAAATCTCTAATCTCTAGTTCGTCATCTTTTATTTTGATTTTTAATGGTTAAATACACGCTGATTATAAATAATAATAATAATAAATACTATTGTAACTAACGTAACTATCATACCGTTCACATTAAAGGAATTAAATTTTAGTTGTTGGTATTTTGAGGTATGCGCTGAAGAATCATATAAAAAACAACAGTTAAATTCTAACAATTAACTCTTTCTGACGCTGGTGATTTTAGAGGTACACATAATATTTCAACACTTCTTATTGTTTTTGCAATGAAGAACACATTCTAACATAATAGAATTGGTGGCATTTGAAAATATTGAAATTTCAGCCCTGTAATCTTAACTGTTGGTTTTCACACGATTCTAGAGCGCATACCTCAAAATGAACCAAATTTTTATTTCATTCCTGTGAAAGGTACGATTGTTACAATCTCACATAGCTGAATACTTTTTTTATTATCACCCTAAATATAAATAATGTAATAAAATGGTCAAAGGATCAAAAACACTAAAAATTCAGGACTGTTGATGGCACAACACATTTTTCTTTCCTTCTTTTTTTAGGGCTCCAGTCTGCGTCGTCAACTATCTGAAATTGGCTGAAGCTCTCCAATTTTGAGTGTCAGTTTTTGAGAGTCCTCAGGACTGTCGCCCTCAATGAGTAGGGCAAGCACTCCACCAAAACTGAGTGTTTACTGGTCTATTATTGGAAAGAGCCATTTTCGCTCCGTTAATTCGTCAGGTGTTTGTTCTGCACCTCCATCTATCTGGTTTGGATCCAGGGAAAAAGTTGACCCACGGGTGCTTTAAGCGAAGACGTTATGAAAAACCTTCGATTTTTGTTGGTGATTTTCATGCTTTCAACAATAAATTTCACCAAGTAAGTTGTTTAATTTGGGGGGGTCATTAAATTATTTTTTACCGCATGTTAAATATATTTGTCTAATAATTTTTGTTTGGTAAGCATTAATAAGGTGATAAGTCATTGTATTAAATCGATAAATTGGGAAAAAAATCTGTGAATTTACTTATTGTTCAAACGAAAGCAAAAAATAAATATCTTGATTAATGGAAATATCCTATTAAAAAACTGTAACTTTGTGTAATATCATTTTTAGACTGAATGCAATTAAATACTCATTCATTTAAAGAGAAATATCACTTTAAAAATCTGTAAATGAGTGTAAAATATTATTTTTAAACTCAGCACAGTTAAATACTCTTTCATTTAAAGGGAAATATCACCTTAAAAACCTGTAAATGTGTATAAAATAATTTTTTTTAACTGAGATTATTAAATACTTATTCAATTGAAGGGAAATATCACCTTAAAAAACCATAAATGTGAATAAAATATTGTTTTAAAGTGAGAACAATTAGATAATCATTCATTTGCATTTCAAACTTATATCTATTTCGGCCGGCTTTCTGGCACAGGGGTAGCGCGTCTTCCTCGTGTTCTTGTAGTCCTGAGTTTGAATCACGGTTCGGACATGGTTGTTCTTCTTTATGCTATCTGCTAAATGTGTGACTGTGCCCCCCTCCTCCTGTAAAAAGGGGCTGTGCAATCAAATGCGGTGAGTGTGTAGCTAAATCGAACTCAATCAAATCAAATCAAAAACAAGAGACGCTCCTTACGGCTTAAATCTGCTGCTGTATCAGCAGGAGGCTTGTCCATAGTCAAGTGCCATAAGTAACAACAACATAACTATTTCAAGTACAAGATATGCTTGCTTTGTAAATTGAAGTGATACCGCTTTATTGTAAATATCATAACAATATTTTTCGTTAATTATTAATTGATGAAAATGATTTCAAAATCGTGCTTGTATCTATTATAGATAGTTGCTCTCTCTCTCTCCCCCTCCCAGCATTCTAATACTCTGGAAATGCCGAAATACAAAGCCTCATATTCGAAACAAACCTTTGTTATGATTTCGATAACAAAACCTGTTGATGTCCTTGCGGATCAAGGATAATCGTGTATTGTAATACTGACTGCTATAGATGGTATCTTAAAAATGTTTTTTTAAACAATCAGTTTGAAAGTTGGCGAATAATTTAAATAATTTTTTTGTGGGTTATTTACATTGATATATGATATAATAGTTAATTGACGTGAATTTGAAAGTTTTAGGATTCGAATCATAGAGTCGAATGATTACCTTAGCGCATGGTTGATAAAATACGTAGATTTAGTAACTCAGTAATTTTTACTTTCAACAACTTTTACATTAATGTAGAATTGATGAATCATATCTATATGAAAGCTGTTGAATCATAAAAAACCGTTTAGTTTTGGATCATTATGTTAGTGTATAAATTATGAAGTATCTTGATTTAAAAGCTACGGGATGAGAAACAAACTTTATATTTAGATTATTTTCATAATTGAACAGTTGATGAAGCTCTTTGATTTAGAAACTGAGTAATCAACAAACCGTATTCTGATTATTCCTGATAAAATCCTGAAATTTTTTTTTCAATCAAATATGTTATTCGACTCAAATTGAAAAATTTTATATATATATATATATATATATATATATAAAATTTTT
>JAOUZG010001200.1:162060-176606 GCA_026289955.1 Argiope argentata
GTTAAGGGGTTAACGTGACAACTAATATGCGAAGAAAGGTAAGATGGATAAAGTTTTGTACACAGATTTAACACTTAGAGTGAAGATATTTATAAAATGTATTACCAAATGCATCAAAAGTTTAACCATCTGTCAGTTTGTAACAAAATTTATTCAGAAATAATTGTCTGTCCGGCTCTCTCCATCTAAATGATTCCGAAAATTATGGTTCAAAGAGAGCTGCGTAGATTGATAAAATTTATTAAACAGATTTAACATTTAAATTGTAAATAAGTATCGAATTTGGAACCAAATACATCAAGTGGTGGACAATCTGTCGGTTTGTGCTTTCACAAATAAATTGTGATAGTTCAAATAAGCACTTACTTAAAATGTATGAAATTTTGTATGATTTTATGGTCTAATTCTGAATCAAATATCAATTTTAGTTGGTCAAAAATACACATTAACGATTGCGTAATAGATTAATCACAACTATTAACCACCTAATATCGCAAGCTAATTGTCTTTCCCTTAACTTCTCTTTGCCAGTGGTTTTGCGATTAGTGAAATACACATACATTTATTAGTGATTATACAAGAATGTTTCGAGGAGACATCTCCCGCTGTCTTATTTTCAAATTCTGCATTTCGTCCGAAAATATATTTAAAATATAATGAATATACCTTTGCTGAGGTCAAACAGAGATTGTATAAGAAATTATCAAATTAATAATCTACTTTTATTCATGTTTTATGATTGAAAGAATTTTGAAGTGTGACTCTTATGAATTTATATTATATATTTTATCATTTGGTAGTTTTCTCGATTTGAGTTAATTTGTTGGTGTTTGCCTTTCTGGCAAGCAAACTAGCATCTTCTTTTAAACAACAACGGCAAAAAAGTTGCCAATGCAATATAACTGACAACGCAATTTTAGATTCGCTCTTTCCAATAATTAACACTCATTTATTATTAGATTTTATTACTCTTAAAAAAATGTATGATCAAAATTTTTTTTGAGTGTTAATTTTTGCCATAATATATTATATAAATTATTTTTCTAGATATTCAGAATACATAAACATTTATTATAATGGTATTTTAATTCACCTTACTTTATTAGACGTGCTTTAATTGAAAAGTTTCGAATACTGCAGGACAAAAATGGACTCCCCTCAGAAATGCAGGTTTGGTAGTTCGAAGAGGTCAATGTCTTCCATTGTTGTACACGCGAACAGCAATCAGTAGGGACTTAATAACTGTATTAAGACAAACGCTCGTTGTCTGTGAGTTGTTTTAATTATAGTATTCATATTTGTTTTTGTAAGAAAAATGAATGTTATTCATAATTTTAGCCGGATCTTTACAAAATTGAAAAGACGATATATTTCAATGATAAACTTTAATAGTTGGATTAGTCAACTAGGCACCGATCGTTTTAAAAAACTTTCTTTCAGTAATCCTTTTCTTATCATGTTACACTGTTCTTTTGAAGGCTTGTTTTGAATATTCTTAATAGAGACAAGAAGATTTTAAACTATTTGTAGGGGTGATCCTTACCTAACATAAAATTTAGAATCACCAAAAAACAATATTAATACTTTACAAAATGGAAGGGAATTTTATGATAAAAGAATTTTAAATTTAATCAAAGTCTTCTTCAAATTTTAGTCAATTATAAAACAGATAACTGAATGATGGATAAAGGAATAATTATTTTTGCTTAGGATGGTTAAAGCTTCTATAATTCAATACGGACAGTTGTATTTTTCAATTCCTACTATTAGCTAACACTCTCCCTATATGTGTTTGTTTGTTTGTTTGTGTGTGTGTGTATGTGTGTGTAAATTTTTTAAAACTTGTAGTAGATGACACATTTTTTTCTTATATTAATTCTTTCATTTTTTATTAATTAATAAAAAAAATAACTTTCTAGCCAAAATTCTTCATTTTCCCAAAGTCAAATAAGTAACGAATTCAATTTGTTTTTCCACATGTTAAGGAGGTTAGGCTTAACACGTTTTCGGCCAATTATTTCAAACAATTTCGTTTATTTGCTTAATGTTTGATACTTTTAAAATTAAACATTGCTAATTAATCGATTTTTCAAAAGGACTTTCGATTTAAAACTATACAGAATAACGAAAATTAAAAATTTCTAATCTGTATTGCTTTGCCTCAATTGGCTTTGAAAATTCAACGCATATTGAGGGTGTTCTGATTTATTTTCAACGGATACGAAATTGAATTTTTTAGGTGTAATTTTTTGATCCATTACTTAAATTAATTTTAATTATTTAATAAAAAGTAACTAAAATAAAAATTTTCTTTGTTGATCTAAGTAGGAATTGACTTAATTAAAAAAAATATTATTTGTTGTTTTAATAACATGGAAAACAAATTTGTTTTCAATTTTACTTTGAATGAAGAAGGATTGTTTTTAGTATATTACTAAAATGTAAAGCTTTTTTTTCATTTTTACTTTTTAGTATACGATATATATTAAGGGAATTTTATAACTGTAAAAAAAATCGAGTTTTTAACAAATTTTCCAGTTCAGACCTTCCCAAGTCTGAAGAACCCATTTTTAGAAAAACACTTGTGTGTCTGTCATTGAATTAGACAATTCAGAAGTGCTTTGAGCTAGACAGATGAAATTTAGTATATGGTCTCTATTCCAAAGTGATAGATTTTATCAAAATCCATTTTAAAAATATGTCTGTTCTTGCTGTCTGAACATAAGTATGGTTACAAAAGAAGAAAGCTAAATGGATACAATTTGTTAAACAAATTTAACATCTAAACTGTAAATAAAAATGAATCAGGAAACCTAAACCATCAAGAGGTTGGTAGTCTATTAATCTGTACTTTCATAATCATGTAAATGTGATGATTCAAAAAAGGGAATGACTTAAAATAATGAAATTTAGAATGTGATTTTATTGATGTGTTTGTAATACTGTGCCTAACAGCGTCGGGAAAAAAGTGCTCAAAATTCATATTTGATTTTCTTCTAATACTTGTGCAGTAACCGCGTGCATGTTATTAGTTGTCAAGAATTGATATTTCGTAACCATTGCTTTCGCTAGTGCCATTCGATTAACTGTATCGAATGGCCCTAGCGAAAGCAATAATTCGAATGACAAACTGAATATTTTAATTGCTCTAGAGCGTCTGGATAAAAAATATAACTCTTCAATTCATTATTATTTTATTTCTCATTGTTTAGATGGCAACTATTTTTATTATTCTATTTTTCATTTTGTGAGAGCATCGTGATGTGTTTTCAAAATTTATTCGTCATTATTGTTTCTATTACAATTTCTTATTGCCTTCATCCTGGCATAGGGTTAGCGCGTCTTCCCCGTGTTCTGGGAGTCCCGGTTCGAACATGGTAGTTTTTCTGTGTTTGGTCTGTGAGGTGTGTGAATGTGCCCTTCTGTAAAAAGTGGCTGTGTAAGCGAATGTGATGAGTGAGTAACAAAAGTCGTACTCTTGACCCTCGTTGGCGCTACTATTAAACAAGAGACACTGATTCAGCGAGATTGTCCTTGGCAAGTGCCATAAGATACAACAACAACAGCATTACCTATTATTTCATTCAAAAATAGTATTGGCATTAGAGAGTAAATTGTATATTGTAAAATAAACTCCAACTATTTATTGAAATTCTATCTACAAATAAATGACATTGCCTGAAAACAAATTTATGAATTATTTCTTATTTTGATAACTGTGTAAATGACATCTTTATTTCTATGAGTAGGAGCTTGTTGCTCATTGATTTTATGAAATTTTAATTTCATTAGATCAGTATGCAATTTAGTTGAGATCAGTGTAAATTTCGTGAGATCAATTAAAAATTTTCTTCATACCTTTCCGTTAACTAAAAAAGAGAGAGAGAGAGCCCCAAATAATGTAGAATTCCACCAAATTTCATTGGCGATTTTTCCCTTGCGCCCGGCTAACGGAAAAGTACCATTTTCATAACTAATTTTCCACTTTTTCGAAAATCAAAGCAAAATTTTAATTTATATATGATTATTCTAAAAAACAAACAAACAAGAAAAGCGAATATTCCGAACTAAAAACCTATACCATATGAGTCAGTAAGTTAAAAATCATGCTTGGATTATAATTATCGATTATGGTTTTTGCAATTTGAAATGATTAAGTACTAATTTCATTGTAAGCATATTTAATTTTAGAACTTCTACTACTAATAATAATTAACCCTTCGGCACAAACTTGCAGCTATTAGGCTACATGTTTTTATTTTCATTTATAATCGTCACGTCTCTATTCCAAAAGGTTGCGAAGGATTTTGGAAATTTTTTTCAAAATTTTTTTGATAAATAATTGTAAAAATTACATATATGGGGTAATAGTGACTTAGAATTAGATTTAAATTTGAAGCCTAGAAAAATACTGAGATGGTTGTTGTATAAATAGCACCTTCATTAAAAATGCTTTCAAAATATTTCATGCATTAAAAAATGTTATTCAAAAGGATTTTCATTTTTATTTCAGAATTTTTATAACGTAATTAATGTGACTGAGATATTGTTTAAATTTTAATGTTGGCAAGTGGTACATTTAATTGCTTTTTTTTTTAAATTAACTGCTTAAAAATTACTTTTTGTATTATATGCAGTTATTATAAGCACATATATAATTTTGCAAAAAATAATAATAATGAGTTTTGAATTTTAAGGTTAAACAGATTATTTTCAAAGAAATAGATTATTTAATATAATAGTCACAGACCCAAATTAATAAGAAGAATTTGTCAATTTTAGGATTAAACAGTTTATTTTCAAAGAAATGGATTATTTAATTTCTTTGTTACAGATCTAAAGTAATGAGACCAATTTGTAATATGTATTTAAATAAAAGAGCAAATGTTTTTTAAAAATATTTTTTATTTGATCCGTGAGCATTAAAAAACTTTTTTTAAAAAATGTGCAAATTGCCATATGAGAATATGAATATTACAATATATGATTCCAACATCTGATGAATTTTCACCAGGAAATACAAAAAAATAGCTCTCTTATTTACAATAACTTCACAAAAATACAGAATAAGGAATGCACAAAATTCTTCGTCGGTACGTTAAACTTCTAACAAGCTACAAGTCTGAATAAAATGCAAAGCGTGCTTAACAATTTGCTAAAATGAAGGCTTTGTCCGTCAAGGCACTGTGTATCAAACATAAAATTATTCATTCTTGTTGGACGAATACTAATCACAATTTGTTTCGTTAACACTGGAATCTCAATTATGAATTTTATTATTCAACATTTAATTTTAATTAAAAAATTGAATAATTACTACGAACAATCTTTGCGTGTATCATGCTGGAAGCAATCCATCCATAAGCAATTTACAATTTTTTTCTCTAATAAATAAAACACATCAGTACAAACATTAAATCTGATATAAATATATTATATAAAAGAAACACATTTTGGAATGGCAACATGAAAAATTGCAACTGTTTTCATTCTTACAGAACCAGATCAACTGATTCGTGTAAAACCTCCACTGATTAAAATCAAAATGTTCAAAAGTTTGTAACAGCTTGGCTTTGAATCGCCTCTCACTTTGAAGTGCTTGAGCTTTCAGTTCAAATGTCTTTCACTTTTAGTTGAATCAGAACATGACAACCAATTACGACCAGTCTTGCTCGGCAAGAGATTGTTTTTCAACAAATTAGATTGAGGTAGTTAGTGCTCCGTTTCATTCTGTAAAGAAATAATAAAAAAATATCTATTAATGAAAATGCATATATGAAAGTATAATAAATATTTTATGATTAAGTTCAAATGCACAAGAAATTATATGGTCAAATATTAAGAATTGTAAAATAAATAGTAGAAAAATGAATATTCGAAAATATGATTTATGGTTTTTCGTAAAAAAAGGAGGCTGAATTCACTTTATAAAATATTCAATATTGTCTTAAAAGTCCCTTATAAATTATAGAAATAAAAATTTCAGGGAATGTTAATATCTTTTCCTCATGTAAGAGAAAGAATTATATACATATAAAATAAGATGAAATTTATTTTAATGTACCGACGAAGAATTTTGTGCATTCCTTATTCTGTATTTTTGTGAAGTTATTGTAAATAAGAGAGCTATTTTTTGTATTTCCTGATGAAAATTCATCAGATGTTGGAATCATATATTGTAATATTATTGAAAGAATTTATTTATTTCAGAAATCGACAAATAAGAACGACCTTGGCTGAAATTTTCTCGGGGACTCAATAAAGAGTTTTATACTGTCCTTTCTTTGTTGCCACAGTTTTAACTATTTATAAATTCCAGGGCCCGATTTAGCCTACTTGGGACCCGGGGGCAAAAATTTATTTGGGACCCCCTCTGCTTTATTGCTTTAGTAATGAAGAAAATTCATTAGAGAAGGAAACGTAAATTAAAATTCATATTCGATTTGGGACCCCATTTATGTAGGGGCCCGGGACAACTGCCCCGTATGCCCCTGCCTTAGTCAGGCCCTGATCAATTCGTTTGTGAAATGGTCAGTGATCAGGGGTATTACAACTGCAATGAATGTGTTAAAATATCATCAATAAAATCTATTATATGACCATTGTTTCTACTTAAAAGTCATCGATTTCTTTCGGACTTTTTCATCAGACTGCATCATCAGTTTACTGCGAACAAAACATACCTTCTGACCCCTACTGAACAGGTCAAGGTTGCTACTGTTCTGACTTCTGATGGGAGATATTCATCATGGCTCGAGTAATACAGTGACCGAATTTCCTGTGTATTATATCCATATAAATAAATCCCAGGGCCATTCAAGCGCACCACCCTCAAACCCTCGACCCTCTCCTCCAGTATTAAAATTAATAAGAAAAAAAGGAAGGCACCAGAACCAAGCCATGTTTCCTGTCTTGGCAAAAATAACAACGTCCAACAAACCAAAAAAACTAGATGTCGGGGCATAACAATGAAAGAAGGCTTTCCGTGGGGTGCAGGACCCACTGCAAAAAAGAAGGGTCACCCAAGTATAAGAATGTCTATTGTGGACCTTATACCTGGGGCTCCCATTGATCTGATGAATGCTACCTGTTCGGCTTTCGCACTTGTTTGTCTGTCCGTCTGTTCGTCCGTATGGGCTTTCTTCCAGGGCTTAGAAGCCAAGACCTACCTCGTGTTTGAATTGCACGGTCGTAAAAAGAGAAGACCCAATTTCGTCCACGTCGTAAAAAAAGGGGGCTTTTTTAAGGAGGCTGTTTCATACGACTGGTGCCAAAATTAAAAGAGAGGGGGAGGTGTTTCCCTTCTATATTCTATTCCTTCCAAAATGAAAGACCATATTGTTCCATTTGTGGGTTGTTGACATAGAATTATGTGTCCAGTTTTTATTTTTTTAATAATTTAATGAAATTTTTTTATTGTATAATATATATAAATGTTTCTTTTTATATTCTTTACACCAAAATAGAATGGAGGTGTTGTGCTTAAGAAAGCGTATCGAATACTCAAATTCGACAATCGATAGAATAAGAGACGAAATTTGTAAAATAATAAAATTGTTCGTAAGTATTGATTTGAGAACCAACTTTTCTTTTTAAAGAAAATATGAGAAGTTAAACCGAAAGCTTGATAAAAAATAATTTATTTTACTCGCGTACTTGATTTCATTAAACAAACTTATTCGACATTTATTCTCTTCGCCGTCCGTAACGCGTCTTGAGTCTTCAAGTGAAACTTTTGTAGAGCGGCGTAACGCGCTTCAAGCGTTCTTTAGTAACATTTTAAAACTTTGAAACGTTTAAAACACTTTGTAAATGTTTACTTGTCTGAGTTTTTGTTTATATTTGTCCTAAAGCGCCGAAAAACAAAACTTTGAGGACAAAAGAGGACGGCGAAGGGGTTAATTTTGACAGCTACTGATAATTAGAGATTTCTTCTAAATTTGTATCATTACTTTTACAAATTAAAAAATGAATGTTATTTTTAAAAGTCATAAACTGTTTATAAGAATACCATTTGAATTATATATACATTTAAAAATAATTTAATATTTGTAAAAAGAATATTCAGATCTAAGATGTCGGATATAATATAATCACAACTTTAACTGGAAATTAAAAGTTAATTTTCAAGCATAAGATAAATTACTTTAAAAGAATACAACTTCACAAATCGAGTTCAGATTTTAAATTTTCGACACTATTATTTCCGAAGGGCTTATACGTAATAAATTCAGTCATTCATAAGTAAATATATTCATTCCAAAACTGAATTCGCTTTTAAATGTGAATTAAATTTTCAATGCGTATTAGATTTATCTGTATAAAGGACTATAAATGAATAAATCTACAACTGCGCAATTGAAAACGTAAGAATAAGATCTTTTGTTTTAAGAATAAAACCCCAATCTTTTTAGATGAAAGGGACCATCAGAAAGTAACAATTACAAAACAGAACAACAAAAGTTCTTTTGTTTCTGTTCTCGAAAATCACAACGCCAACATTAACCTCTTAATTTTTATTATTCCGAAAACCTTGCCCTTTCCCTAAAACACCCTAATTTTGACGTCACAGTATGTGAATGCAGTTCGTTATGTTGGATCCGAGCGAAAACGCACCGCAAAATGAGTGAGTAACAAAGCAATAAAAAAAGCATTCCACCATAAGCGATCAAGAAGCAAAACCAAGCGTTAAAAAAATATTTTTCGTGACCTGTACTTCCTTCTTACTGTGACATTAATTGCTGGCCGAGACTTCATTTTACGATTAATTCACGATCCTCGTCTGAGCAAGAAACAGATGAGCGATTCGTTGCTGGTTTCGGGTTCGAATAAAGATGCAACTCGGAGTGCTCTTGGCTAAATTGCTGCATCCCCGACGCAGGGACAATGACTGAATTTTCCTTTTTTTCTTTGATCATTATTGAAGAAGATTATTTTTATGGCAATAGGACGGTATCGTTTGAAATTCGAGATCTTGATTTTAGAGGATGATCGTTCACGCTTTATGATCGCAATTTTTTATTGATAATTTATGAGATGCGTAACATCCGAGTTATTGAATTCAAATAATTAATGAAGTTACGCGGGGGTAACTTAAAAGCCATTCTTTTTTCTTTCTTTTTTCAAGTGGATTTGTGATTTTATTAACCATTTATTCAAGCGTTTTAAATCATTGGAGATTAAGTCTGTTTTTCTAAAAATCTTTTTTGAAATTTAGATTTATATATAGATAAAGAAAGAACTTGATATTGCATCATTAATTTTCATTTTCAAGGTTACCTTAATGGTTGTAACGCCAATTTTTAAAAATAAATTTTTTTTCTATATAAACTTATTTAATGAATTTATTAGTAATAGTTTTTATTCGGTTTACTGAAATGATGGACACTTGGAAAAGGTGTTTGTTCGAAAATAATAAAACTGCAAAACTCGCATGCAAATATAAACATACATATGCGCGCGCACACTCGCAAATAAGATTAAGCAGTCATTTGCTCAAGTTCAAAAATAAATCTAATTAATATAGTAAATTTATCTTTATGTAATGGATCTTGAATATTTATATAACAAATATGTTAAAAATGCGTACGATTTCGCTATATATTTAGTTTTCTACATTAAGTATAAACTTATCGGAGTTATTTTAACAAATACATTATGTTAAAAATACGTACGATTTCGCTATATATTTAATTTTCTATATTAAGTATAAACTTATCGGAGTTATTTTAACAAATATATTATGGTAAAAATACGACGATTTCGCTATATATTTAATTTTCTACATTGAGTATAAACTTATCGGAGTTATTTTAACAAATATATTATGGTAAAAATAAGTACCATTTCGCTATATATTTAATTTTCTACATTAAATATAACACTTATAGGAGTTATTTTAACTAATATATCATGGTAAAAATGCGTACGATTTCGCTATATATTTAATTTCCTACATTAAGTATAAACTTATTGGAGTTATTTTAACAAATATATTATGGTAAAAATACGTACAATTTCGTTTATTTAATTTTCTACATTAAGTATAAACTTATCGGAGTTATTTTAATAAATATACTATGGTAAAAATACTTACGATTTTGCTAAATATTTAATTTCCTACATTAAGTATAAACTGATCGGAGTTATTTTAACAAATATATTATGGTAAAAATACGTACGATTTCGTTTATTTAATTTTCTACATTAAGTATAAACTTATAGGAGTTATCTTTTTTTATAAAGCTACAGCTTCCTTTTTTTTTTATTGATAACAGCAGAATCATAAAACGATAATCGAATGGAAACCATTTTAAATAATAAACTTTCCCCAAAAATGTACTTCAAAACAATTTTGAAAAGTTTAAAACAACAACAACCATACTTTAATCAATTTATCTGACAATCCATATAATTACTTAAGAACAACTAAACAGATACAAGAATTGCATTTTAAAAGTAAAAATTTATTCTCAGAAACAGTTCCTAATCTTTATGATTGTGATGATTAATTACAGAAGCAGATGAATGTATAAATAACCATATACGATGCGAATAATACTAAAAGCAAGCTACGGACAGCAGAGAAGTGATAATTGGAATAGTGGACAACTTACCATGACAAGATTCAAAACCAGGAAGTGAAGTCCAGCAGTTCGTCTTCCTCTTCCCCTTGGATCACTTCGTAGGGGGATGAAGCGTCTGAGCAGAGACTTGGAGTCGGAGACCCCGTCGAAGACTGGCCGCCCATCGGATACGAGTTCTCGTCGACGGAACCGGGCTGTGGGCCGCCCGTCTCCCCTAGAAGCTCCTGCAGTCTCTTGATGTATTCGACCGCTGATTTCAGAGTGTCCACTTTGCTCATCTTCTTGTTTTTCGTCGTGCTGGGGACGTGCTGTCGGAGTGTTGCAAACCCGAGATTGACCAGCCGGACCCTGTTTCGTTCCCTCTCGTTCCTCCTGGCCACTGCTGCTGGTTGAGGGGTCATGCTCTTCCCAGAAGATGGCAACTGTCCTAGTTGGATTCGTCTTTTGCAGCGCATTAGTTCTGAAGAATCTTGTTGTTGGAGGTATTTGTGTTGTTGTTGTTGGTGGTGGATGGGTAGCTTCGGAGCAATCCTTTGCTGCGTTCCGACAAGAGATTGTGGCGAATGTGTTGCCGTCGATGTGGTTGTGCTGTATGTCATTGAATTGCTGTCAATGTTCGACGCGGAAGATACCAGGTAACACGTGGTATTACTGCCCATGAGATTCTCTGGTTGGCTGCTGCTATAAAGCGCCATCGATGCCATGATGCTAAAGCTCTTAAGTCTTTTGGTATATATCGATATATTTTTTTTACTCAACTACTGGCCAACTGCTTTTTATAGATGAAATAACCTAATCATAGCTGCTTCATACAAAAAATACGATTAGGCAGTAAATATCGGCCGATTAAAATAATGAATTCAAATATTTGTTGATAAAAATTCAACAATTCGATATCTTTAGACAAATATAATTCGCTTTTAAGAGAATAAAAAAATTGATCTACCGCAAACGCTGTCAGCTATAAGCTGATTTCGATGTTTTCTACCGCGGGGTGCTTCCGAAGCAAGTTTTTCCGAACCGAACGATCTGCTTGCTACCTTCTAACCGATGCTGCGTTCAACGTGCAACTGAAACCGGCTCCCGATCGGCGGGTACTTTTAAGTGGGGTGCCCCTCTCGTTCCTACCCCCTCCTACCTTTCATCCTCAGCATCCCTCATGAATACGAGGCTCCTCCCTACCCCCCAGGTATACCTGGCTATACCTGGATGAAGGGGAATGGAACCGTCCGCTTCCCCCCTGTGCTCGCGTGTCCGATTTTTCAAGGGGGGAGGGAGTGAAATGTTCGTGTTATGGGACAATGATGGAGACGGGGGTGCAAGGGGGTCTCCCTCTACTCCATGACTGCGACAGGAAGTGTACTCAAACGATTTTTTGGGTACTGGATGTATTATATTATTACGAGTGCGCGAGATTTTTTTTTTGTTAAGAATTTTTGATAAAGAGAAATATTGATATGTAAATGTGCTGCATCTTATATAGGATACTATCATGTTTGAGGTTCAGTCGTGCAACCTACAATTGCCGATTTCAATATGCCTTATTATGCAAAGATCCGCTGGATTCAAGGAGAGTTAATATTTGATAGAATATGTCGAAGTCTTATAAATGGATTTTTGTTTCTGATGTCCTAACCAATTGGGTTATTTATTACTATCCGTATTTTATTTATTCGAGCAGTTATAAAAAGTATATATATTTTTTTAATTTTTTTCTTTTATTGCTTCTAATTATTTATTTTTGCTTTAATTTTATGCTATTTTTAAGTGTAGATGCATATAATATTTATCAAGCGTTTAATAGTAATATATTTGTTGAATTAGGAGTGGAATCATAAAATACTGCTATGATTCTTCCAAATTCATTTTAAACAATTTAATTAAAAAAATACTTCATAACATTGTTTTAAAAAAAAGAATCAGTATAATCCATTCTAAAAATAGAAATAAAAATAATAATAAAATTTTTATTTTTCATCTACGGATATTTTTATTTTTTGCCTACAGATTTTTGTTGGCGCTACGAACCTCATTCCCGAAACAACATCATGTTCTACCATGATAAAAAGAAAAGTTATACACTTTTATTTTTAATTTTACGATAAATAATTTTATATTAACACTGCTATTTTATTTTTAGGGAAATTTGGAATAGTTAGTGACTTGTTTTAATACATTAAAAAAATCGTGTCTCTTTTATATTTTTGCAAAAGATTTACAGAAATAACAAAAATTGCATTTACTATGAAATGCGATTGCATATAGTCGTATATAAATATTTCTTAATTAATATTTTTGTACAAAAATGAATGCAGTATATATAGTATTAAAACAATTTCTTTTGAAAAATACTATTTTTTTTAAAAAGAAATTTCAAAATCAATATTTTATTAACAGAATACTTATAGTTCTGAAATGTTTACACTATTCATTTAAAAAAAATGAATATTTTTTGCGCTGTAAAGCAAGTTAATGCGACATTATTGACCTTTATACTTTAGGAATCGGATTTTATTTTGAAATAAAAACATTTTGACTTAAAATGTACTTATGGTGTAAAAACAAAACAACAAAATTCAGAAATAAAATTTAATATGGATTTATCTTCTTTCTTAACTGAAATATTTTTTTGTAATTATTATTTTAAAATTTAAAATTTGCTTCGTCTATTTTATTGTTTTATTGAAATTTTACGAAATATAGTGAAGAAATAAACAATAAAATGTTTGTTTTTATAACCAAAATTACAATAATTTCTTCTTTTTAAACTACAAATAGTCAAAATAAGTATTTCAAAATGAATGATGACATTTATTTTTGTGGGACCGAAAATTATTTAAAATTATTAAAAAGTGCTCTAAATTTTTAAAAAAAAGAAAACCCAGTGAATTTCAATACTTAAAAAATTATTTGTCATTAACTATTAAATTATATATCATTGTTCAGTAAATATATAAGATATTCATTAACTTTTAATGCATTTTAATTGAGGTTTTAGGAATTTCAAGTTCTGCGCCATTAAAGTTTAAAATTATTCTTATTATATCATTTTTTTGCTGACTATAAAAAATCTAATTTCCCCATC
The DNA here is from genome assembly GCA_026289955.1 of Argiope argentata. Classification (NCBI taxonomy): domain Eukaryota; kingdom Metazoa; phylum Arthropoda; class Arachnida; order Araneae; family Araneidae; genus Argiope; species Argiope argentata. Next base: position 175,732 of record JAOUZG010001200.1, read on the forward strand.
TTAAATTATAAAAGAATTAATTAAGTTATACAGGAATTGTTTTAAAAATTATAAAACCGGAGCAGGAAAATTTTCTTAACATTTTTAAATTAATAAATAATATAAACTTATAATTTCTTTATTGGAAGAGTTCTGATGAAGTAAATGAATAAATAAAAATAAAAGGCTTACTTTATTTGGAAATAAGGTGCACATAAATATATTTTGTCATGTGACATTTTTTACTGTTTGAACAATATTTCTGCAAGGACAGCGAATTTTAAAAGAAATAAATAATAAATATGGAAGTAGAGCGACCATCTGTTTATGAGTTTGCCGTATAGATGGCGCTAGTACTCCAAATGTACTCTGTTTCGGCTCTCAATTTGGGAAAAGTTCTACAAACGAAAACATTAAGCAGAAATTAATAGATTGACAAATATTTCTAATTATTCATACATATAAATTTTATTCTGAATATGTAATAAAGCGCCATTTTTATATTTCCCTTTTGAGTTTAAAATTTAAATAATCTGACGACTGAAAAAAAAAATGAAAATATCCGCTGAAATTAGATAGATTTTTCTTTAAAAGCATAGTAATATTTTAAAAGAATTAAAGCTATATATTATTGGATGCATACTAATATGATTTATACATTTGAATATTTTAATATCCGTGATCGTTTAACGATTTAGGAAAATTATATTTATTCATGATATTATCAATATCATATATAAACAAGAATTTTTAATATAATAAACAATCACGGAATTAATTAATTTTTTATGAATTATTTAATATTAATTAATTTTTTAAGGAAATATGTTTATGATAGTTCACATTTGATGAAATACATTTCGGTAATGATATATGTTAATGAAAAAAATTTCTAT
>JAOUZG010001200.1:177006-200938 GCA_026289955.1 Argiope argentata
AGTATTTCAATTTTTAAAACAATATATATATCTATATATATATATTTAAAATAATAAAAACTTTAAAAAATCGTATTCATTTATCTTTCGTAAAAAATATTGATGCTACTATTGTATTTATTAAGATACAAAGCTATGAAATCAGCAATTAAGACTAGAAAATTTAATTAACTTGAAATTCTTTCCATTAATTACAGAAAAAAATATATTATTATGAAATATTTAAGTGGAAATACTATATTTAATGAGCAGATTTCTATATTTTTTAATTAATAAGTTTCCATTTTTTATGTACATTAAAATTTAGAATAATGAAATGTTTAATTCAGTAAAATTATTTGTCTACATAAGTTCTCTGCATTCAATTTAATTTATTCTGCTAGTAAAGTGTATAAATTCGTTGAATTGAATTTATTGGTCGGATATTTAACATTAAATTTATAGGATCAGCCAATGTGACGACTTTCGAGCTTCACAAGCAAATTTCAAAAGGGAATTTCTATTTTTTTTTAAAACTATACTGATATACTAATACGAATTAATAAAAAGAAATTTAAAAAACCTTATAAAACATCCTGAAATCTAGATCCCTTTCATCTTCCTATATATTAACTTGAAAATTCTGCGTATTTATTAAAAAAACTTAATGAGTATGCAATTTTTCAAATTAATCGTATTAAATCAGCTACATTCATGAAATTATTTCAATGGTAATGAATGTAAAAATAATCTGAAAATGCATATATAATAAAAATAGTAATTCAGTTGAAATATTTATCTATCGTATCAATTCCAGCATCAAAAAGCCGTGTCTCTGTCGAACAAGGGGAAAATACAGAAGTCATAGAGGTAAGTGCTTTAAAAAACGTGTTTGTGCAATGGATTATATTTATAAAAAATAGACAAAATAAATATTTGTTATAGAAAAAAAGTATAGGAATTTTTATATAAAATATAAAAAAATCAGTTTATTTTTTTAAATATTATTTTACATAAAGTGTTTGATGAAGGTAATTGTCTTAAAACTAAATTATTTATTGAAGAAAATATGTATTTTTCTTTACGACTAATTTAACGGATCTTCGCTAAAATATGAATTAGGAAGGGGGGAAAAATTCCCGCAATATATTGCTAACGATATATAGGATAAAAGAGGATTTCGCTGTATAAAGCAATTCACACATTATTAAATTTGCGGTATTTTCTGGTCAATTTTAATTCCTATTATTAGTTCCCACTCTTCCTATATATATATTTATATATCTTGCTCAAATTTTCAATAAAACTAAAGAATAGTCACTAAAGAACTTTTTATTCATCCAATTAAGTTTAAATGCACTTTTTTTAAAAAACTTGTAGTGGATGACACTTGATGTCAATAGTTTTTTTAAGTATTGATTAATTAATTAAATTTAACTAGTTTTTAATACTTTAAATGGAGTTTTAGCAGCTTGTTATGAAAATTGAAATCGGCATGTAGTAGCTCGAAAATATTTTATTTAAAAAAATCCTCAATATATAGTTTTAGTAAGCCTTTCAATGAATAAACAGAAGAAAAAAATACTGAATTTTGCTGTCTTTAAATTTGGAAGTGGAAGAATGGAGAAATCAAGTGCTATTTAAGCACAAAAGAACTGATTAATAATTTTGAAAAGAGAAAATTCTGAAAACTAGTTAAATTGAAATAAAAGTTAATCTTCCTTGACGTCAACTTCTCAAGGAAAAAAGAAAACAAAATTAAATGTTATTGCAAAATTATCAATTGAAATTTAAGTAATACATGATTCTCATTCAATTCATATTATTAGTTCGCACTGTCCCTATATATATTTATATAATCTTGTTCAAATTTTCAATCGTTAATAAAATTCTTTTTATTCGTCCACTCAAGTTGAAATACATTTCAAAACTTGTAGTGGATGACACTCGATGTTAATACATTTTTTTCATATATTAATTCATTAATTAAATTTTATTCATTTTTAATACTTTAAATAGAGTTTTAGCAGTTTGTAGTGAAAACTGAAATCAATAGGCAGAAACTCAATCAGTAAAATGCGAGTATTTCAGTATTCTTCACGTAAAAGTGAAGAAGTCGAGTTCAATTCTTGCGAAGATTAATCATTTTTGATAAATTATTTCTATTAATGGTAATTGTTTAATAAAAAGTATTTAAAATTATAAACAAACAAATGACAAAATGCGATTACATAAATCATAACAATAAATGATAAAGCTAGAATGAAGAAACAACTGGAGTACAACAAAAATGGATGAATGAGCATGATAATGTACAGTATGAATGAAAATATAAAGGAAAAAAATTACTTACTTGAGGAGGTTAAATGATTTATTACGAATGAAATGCTAAGCGCATTAAATGATACCCTAAAAAATTGTTAAGTTTAGTCTAACAGTAAAGGTTCTCCACGATCAATTAGGAATCTAATCATGCTTAGCCTTTAATTAACTGCCCTTAAATTTATATAATTTCATTTTCTTTATTTTCTTACAAATGAATAAATTTCTCGATAATGTTTTGCATTTAATGCATTTTTTTAAAAAAATGGGTTCCTTTGTTTTCCCTTTATTGCCATTGTCTGTATTAAAAAATGAACTTAAAATAACGTCAACATCCTTTTATTCAATGCTTATTTGTAATAAACACACTAGTAGACATGATATGTGATTTAATAATTCGTTCAAAGTGATATAAGAACTTAAGCTTTGGCTAGCTTACCCAGATTTACCCAAAATTCAAGCAATATTTGAAGTCCAAATTTTTATCTGGAATCGAAAAATGAATACAAAATAAATGTATTTTTGAACTTCTGAATAATTATACAGCCAAATAACTAAGAGTTACGTTTTCTTTTAATGTTAAGATGTGTTTGGACTTAATTGGGATTACGACAATATGATGAATTAACGAGAAACGACGTTCTAAAGTATTTTAAAAAGTTATGCTGTTTTTACAAATTATAGCGAGTATTATAGAATGTATTAAAGACGGGAAAATAATAGCAAAATGAATACGTTGGAAGCTTAATGTAATTATACCACCAAATACCTAAAGAGTTACATTTTTTTTTAAATATTAAAGATGTTATAAGACTAAGTTGTGAGAACGACATCATGAAGAATTAACGGGAAACGACGTTCTAAAGTATTTTAAAAGGTTATACTGCATTTACGAATTATAGCGAGTGTTATAAAATGCATTATGAATTTAAATTCGAAAAATAATTGCCCAATTAATAGGTTGGAATCTTAAAATAGCTATACTGCCAAATATCTGAAGCATTACAGTTTTTTTAGTATTAAAAATGTGATAGGACTGAACTGTGAGAACGACAACATGACGACTTAAAGTTCTTAAAAAGATTTAACTGTATTTATAAATTGTAGCTAGCACATTCTATAGAATATTTATTATTTTGAATAAAAGCCGTGGAAATATCTTTAAAACATTGTAAAGCTGAAAATTATTCAAATGATACTGCTATTATATGCACAGATATATTTATCCACAATTTTAACAAACAAATATTACATTACATTGAAGACGGACATTTATTTGTCCCTCTAAGTTAGTCACCAATAATTCAGCAATCTACATTTCAACACGGATGTTGTTGAAACAAAGAAATATTACCATGACACTTAACAATTCCCTGAAGACCAGGAAATGACCGATCATTAACCGAATCCATAAACGTTGAGCTTGAAATCCCCGGAATACATAAATATCATGTCTACATCACTGTAGAAATTACTGTCCTAAGTCAACACAATTTTATATTCATTTCCTCTAATATTCAAAAACTTCTTTCTAGAAAAAAGCATTGAGGTTGGCCTAATGTCGCAGAATTATTACGCATGTGCTCTCGACTTACTTCCGCCAATCGGCACTATTATTAGGTAAACCGCGTAATCTAACTGTAAACAGCGAAAAGCTATGGGGAAGGGCCAAATGCGTAATCGAGCAAGAGTGGAGTTGTACTTTTTCTACTGGGCATAGAACAAAATGTATTTAGGGAAATTAGGTGGTTGAGCACTAACGCGATTAATCGTCAAAACGATTTCGGTATTTAGTGAAGTTTTCTGAAGAGGAGTGTTTGGAGACCAACCCTCTTGACCTTTTTGGGTTTCGTAAGGGGGTGCCAGAATTGGCACTGTAGCTCTGGATATTGCTGACGTCGAATTCAGATTATAGCGAAAATAAAATATCCACATACATAAAAATTCAATGAGAAATTTGATAAGATAGAGGCTATAATATTCAGTTTTTTTGAAAGTATGCAAGAATAATGTAAAGATGATTTCCTTAGAAACGTTCAGAATATTTTGAAGGTAAAGGACAATGATGCGTTAAAATACGCATTTAGTTAAAATTTGAAAGGGAAAAATAACCATCTCTTCTGATCTTCCCAAAACTTTCCTACTCTCTAACAATTTTCTCTTGGGATGCCTTGGCGCATGACATTGGCGTACAATAAATACGAGATTTTAACTTTTGGCGTGAAGTTAAAATTTCAGTTGAATCTATCATGTCCTTCATTGAGAGTTTTTTTAGTGATTAATTCCTATGATGCGATTAATAACATTCAAAAATCGAATTAGTACTTTAGACAATCGATTGAAAATCGATTTCTTATTCGATTGAAAAAAAGATTTAACACAAAATTGCATTTGTGTCATAAAATGCCAAACCTAATTCGATATATTTAAGCTATAATCTCGTTAACATGTTTTTGATAGTAAAGACCGACAAACGCTCGTCTTAAACGCTGACACATTTCGTCTAACGTATTTACACTATAGATATTAAACCTGTGAATGCCGGCTTTCTGGCGCAGAGGTAGCGCGTCTTCCTCGGGTTCTGAGAGTCCCATGTTCGGGTAGGGTTGTTCTTCTGTGTGCTATCTGTGAGATGTGTAACTGTGCCCCCCCCAGTAAAAAGGAGCTAGTCTTCCTCGTGGAGTCCCTTGGGAGTCCCGTGTTTGAGTACCGGTTCGGGCAGGGTTGTTCTTCTGTGTGCTGTCGGTGAGATGTGTCACTGTGCCCCCCTGTAAAAAGGGGCTGTGCAAGCAAATGTGGTGGGTGTGTAGCTAAGTGGTACTCTTGGCCCTATTTGGCGCTGCTTCAAAAACAAAAGACGCTTTTTTTCGGCTTAAATCTGCTGCTGTATCAGCGAGGGGATTGCCCATGGCAAGTGCCATTAGTAACAACAACAACAAACCTGTGCATCTAATCTTCTCTATCTAGGTCCCTTCGTTTTTGAAGTTGTCGTATTAACTTATATTCAAAATCCGGATAGACGAACTTCCACCGAATCGATTTTATTCAAAATGTGATTGAAATCAGAAAATTTGGAGTCATGACTGTATACTAAATTTTTAGCATCTAGCTCAATGTGTTTTTGAGTTTACTTTATCATAGACGGACATTTTCCCAAAAATATGTTTTCCCGAGTTCAGGGAGTTTTAAAACGAAGATATTTGTCAAAACTTAGAGTTCGATTTTCTTGACAATTTCTATACTTTTGTAAATGTATATATAAGGTATGGAAAAAAAAACTTATGTAATTGGGATTAATTTAACTTTCAAAGCATTAACTGAAAAATTAGATAATGATATGCTTTCAAAATAATTTTATTAAAAAAACATTAGAAATGAAATGAAAAAAAAATGACAGTTTAATAACTGCCATATTAAAATAATAGTCATGATTATAAGCAAATAAGTTGAATTTTTACATAATGTGCTTTCTTTATTGTTTCAAGTTTATGTTTATATTAGACAAAGAAGAGATGTTTTGTATGCATCAATAATAAAATAATGCTATAATTGTTTTGAGTAATTTCTCATTTTTTAGCAGTGATATTTCTTATAAAAATGAAGTCTTAGAGCCTCCCTCAACTTAAACACAAATGAAAAATAATTTTAATTGAATATTATTATCTAAAGATTTGTTTCATTGCAAGATAAAGTATTAAAATAGATACAAATCATGAAAGAAGATTTTTTTAAAAAAGCTGTAAATTGAACATTGTTTAAAGAATTTTAGAGATAAAGAGAATGGTACATTTGCCTAAAAATTACGTGAAAAACTTCTGCATCTTTGGAAATAGTTGTAAATGTAATAAAAGTGCGTCACCTTTTCTTTCATAGTAGACTTGAAATAGAATGTACTCCATATTTGTGATTTAAACTTTTAAAATTCTTAATTCAACTGGCTAGAAAATTTTCCTTAATAAGAACACCTCTCAGATCATTCAATGAAAATAATAGTTTCAGCAAATAACAAATGTGACTAGAGTCTAACTAATTCTGCAATATTCACAAAATTGAGGAATTTATTGTTTTTTTTAAAGAACAAATGCAGATAAAACCTGTTTTTTTCCTATATTTCTTTTAAAGTAACTACTCTGTGCAAATCCTTCATACATGGGCGTATACATGAACTAAAAATTTACTTTTTCCACTTCTCCACTGAATTCGTAGCTGCACTTTTTTGGATCTTGAGTATCGTTAATCTTTTGTGCAAATTCGTTACCAGGAAAAATCATATTGGGCAGATAAAAAAGTGGACCGAAGAAGCACCAGAATGTAATTTTAGATCAATAATCTGACACTACGGGAGACTTGTTGAAATAACACATAATTGTAACCCTCCGCCCCCCCCAAAAAACTACAATTTTTGAATGCTTGTAAATAGACCCACATACACGTGCTGTACTTGTTTTAAATAAAGGAACAAGGGCCGACTTAGCCTAGTTGGGGCCCGGAGCAAAAACTTCTTTGGGGGCCCCCTCTGCTTCACTACTTTAGTAATGAAAATGATTCATTAAAGAAGGAGACGTAAAATAATACTTATATACGATTTGGTGCCCCTAATTATGTGAAGGCCCAGGGCAACTGCCCCGTATGCCCCTGCCTTAGTCAGACTAGCAGAACCATATGATGCTTTTTCTGGGAGCGATGACATGATTTATTGACATCTGAAAAATATTTTAAGCTTCTGAAATTATTTTGAAATGTAATAATTCATTTGCATATAACAAATATCTCATTAAAAAATTTAACCCTTTTGTTTTCAAACTTTTAGATGAACATAATAGTTAATCAAACAAGAAAATTGCATCATATAAAGAATTTTTTAATCCTAGAAACCGAACTGATTTTTTTTAGTTTTTCAGTACTTATGACCTTGATTAATTTACCTTCATTACTTTTTTTTAAAAAACACGTATCAAAAATATCACTAGAATTTGAAAGTTCATTGCACTTGAAGTTACCATCGCCAAAATATATCAAATCACCAACTTTATCATCGAACAGCCACTGGCAAACCCCCAGTTAGACTATTAGTTGTCATCAGAAGGTTTTTACCAGAGTTGTAAGCATTACCGCCCCTTCAATCGGCAACCGCGACGATTTTTTCAAGTTCTTCTCTACGACCCGCCCACCTTGCGCTTGGAGATCCTCCGCCAATATTCACTTGTTTTTATGTTTTGTTCTTCTGAGGGGCGCCAGTGATTAGTTCCCCTCAATCCCCTTTCCAAGTCATTTAGTTGAGATTCTTGTTTACATCTTTTTCCAACCGGTGTATTCGATTTTTTGACAACGGTATTCCAGACCTGGTTTTCGAAGAGTGCTGTTACAAACTTGTTGTTGTAGAAGATCGAAACGAAATTGTTTTTTTGGATATGTAGTTACAAGAGTTCGTACAGGATATGTTGTTTGTTTTTATGTTTGAATGGCATGCCTGACGTTTATGCAATGTTCTTTGGACATTGAATTTAAATACTTCAATTTTTGCCTTCTCTAATACAGACTCTATACAGACGATTTTTATTAGTACGCCGAGTTGATGATCCCTGTTTCGTTTCCCGATATTATATCTATATAATATAAATTTAGTATTTATTTGTTCTTATTATATAAATCTTTCTTCTTTAATAGGGGATTATTAAAGGAGAAAAATTACCATATATCTGAAATACTTCAGTTAGCATCTGTGCATAATATTAAATGAAGTCTCCTGAAAGCGTCTGTACGTTTGAACTTCAAAAACTCGAGAAATAGTTAACGGATACTGGAGATATTTATACCATTTTGTAGAACATTTATTGGGAAAGGTTTTAGTACATTAAAGTCATATCAAAATAAAAAGACGAGTTTTATAATTGCGATTTTAATTTATCCACGAATGAGCGAAAATCGTAAACAGCGCATGTGCAAATAGCAAGAGATATGTTGTTGTTACCAATGGTGCTTGTAATGGACAAGCCCTTCCGTTGATACAGCAGGAGATTTAAGCCGAAAGAAGCGTCTCTTGTTTTTGAAGCAGCGCCAACTAGGGCCAAGAGTACGACTTAGCTACACACACACCACATTTGCTTACGCAGTCCTTTTTCCGGGGGGGGGACAATCACACATATCTCAGACAGCACACAGAAGAACAACTATGCCCGAACCAGGACTCCCATAACACGAGGAAGACGCGCTACCTCTGTGCCAGAAAGTCGGCAGCAAGAGATATGGTATGCATATGCGATACATTTCTTTGTTTACGTCTGATTTTAAACATCCGTTCAAATCTTATTATGAAAAAAAGGAAATACAATCACGAAATGATCACCTGTTTTTTGTCTACGGACATATCATATTTTTACCTTTGTTACAGCCTAAATATTTCTAAATTTCTGCAATAAAAAATATTTTGTAGCTGTTTTAATTACTAGATATATTATTATGTTTGTTTGATGATGCGTAATATGCCCATGTCATATCGGGTGGAGTCTAGACTTAAGTTTGAAGATAATTTTTCTTCTTGGATGCTATGTCACGTGCAACGCCGTGCGGGTCCTAGTGTGGTATACATAAATTGAAAATTAGCTATAGAGAAATGACAACGCAAGCTTGAAAACATCTAAATATAGCTGATTTGCTCACCTAAAACTCTAATATTAATACAATCCCTCCATATGTAGAACATGATCATAAAAAATAATTTATTAAAAAATTAATAATCATTCCAATATATAAAGAGAAAAAAGAATTATATAATTTTGTTGTTTTAAATATGCAAGTGGAAGAATGGATAAATCCTGTGCTGTTTAAGAACAAAGAACTTAATTAATAATTTTGAAAAGATAGAATTCTGAAAATTAATTAAATTGAAATAAAAGTTATTTTACAATCAAAATACTATCGGGGGAGAGACGAAGAATGGGGCTTTGAGCTCTTAAGTTCAGGGTTAGACAAAATTCTGTAGAGGACATTAGTGAACATAAATTTTGGGTCCTATTGACCGCTCTAAACTTTAAAAAGCTAGATATTTTTTTTCATTGGTTAAACTTTAATCTATATAAATAATTTTTATAGGAAATATTAAAGAAAAATGAAAAAACGAAGAAATACTTAAAACAAAGTCTTTTTCACAGACTTGGTTTTAAGTATTTCTTCGTCTTTTTATTTTTCTTTAATATTTCCTATAAATATTTTTTAGTGAAGTTTATAAATCTATTTGTTAACGTTTTTATGATATTTAAGAAAAAATAACTTCCTTGACCTCAACTTTGCAAGCAACAAAGGAAAAAAAAATCCAATTGCAAAATTACAATTTAAATTTAAGTAATACATGATTCTCATTCAATTTCTATTATTAGTTCACACTCTTCCTATATATATTTATATATCTTGTTCACATTTTCAATCGTTACTAAAATTCTTTTTATTCATCCACTCAAGTTCAAATATCTTTTTCAAAATTTGTAGTGGATGACACTTGATGTTAATACATTTTTCAAATATTAATTCATTAATTATATTAAACTAATTTTTAATACTTTAAATAAAGTTTTAGCAGTTTATAATGAAGGTTGAAATCGACAGGCAGTAGCTCAATCGGTAAAATGCGAGGATTTTCATAATTTTCCCGTGAAGGCGAAGAATGCGAGTTCAATTCTTGCGAAAATCAATCATTTTTTGATAAATTATTTATATCAATTGTAATTATTTAATAAAAAGTAACTAAAATAAAAAATTTCTTCGTTAACTTAAGTAGAAATTGGCTTTTTTATATTACTTGTTCTTATATGCTCAAATACTTCAAATCAAATAAAAACACAAAATTTAATAGCTTTCAAAATGAGAAAAAGAAAAGAAAAGAAATCTTTCTGCATCGGAACCTTCTAAATTTGTATTATCCGATGCTATTGCCTCTTATTTATTTATTTTTATTTGATAGTATGATTATGGTTAGATTTGGTTACAGAATTTGAAGTCCATGTGAAAACCAAAAACCTTTTGTAGAGATATCTTAGCAGAAATTCTGCAATCACACTTCCAATAAATTAAACTCATAGATCTATCTTTTGACCTATATGATTTCAATGCAAATTCTGAATTAACCAAAGACTGTGTTCATTTTTTTTTCTTTTTGATCTCACTTTCTTAATTAACATTTTAAATCAACATACCCAAATTGCAAAAATTAATTTTTTCTTATGGACCATAAAACAAAAGTTTTAAATTCTCTTTCCCCCAAAATGCATGCTACATCACATGAAAATTTAGAAAATATTTAATTTATCCAACTGCTTCAATCTCAAATCTCGCAAAGTTCTTCGACCTCTCAGGTGCCAAATAAGCTCCACCAAAAGGCCGATCATCTGTCCCCTACGTGTCGATGACCGTCCCACAATTGACCGAAGAAAGTTTATGGCGACCAAACATGGTCTGGTGACCACGAAAGGCTTTTCCGATGCTCTGTTACGGTACTTGAGTGTCCACCCTCAGCCAAGGGAACATCTGTCCACACGTCTTGAAGTGCGTGCTCGAGGACGGTTTTTGATTTATTCTATTGATTTTTACCCCTTTCACTTTTTTGGTCAATGGCCTCCTCCGCCTCCTTCAAAGGACTCCAGGAGAAAGCTCGGACAGCATGAAAGCATTAAAACCCCCCAACCCCAACTGTTGTGACTATTTCGGGACCTTCAACCCTTTCGCTTTCCGTGTTTGATCAGGCATATCCGGATGCGATCCGCTACACCCCTGAATAGAGTACGTGACCACTGCCTGGATCCCAGAAGAGGTTCTGGGCCTTTACTTGGAGGGTATTAAATCAAATGGAAGAAAATTGCTATCAGAATGTATTGTGAAATGCTTGATGCAGATGCCTGTTGACATCTACTAGTAGAAGATTATAAATCAATTCTCAAGCAGTTGAGGAAAAATAATGTTAGAAATAAGAAATAATGGCACAACAATAATCTGATTGTATATTTTTTTGAATAACATTGTAATTCTCCATACCAAAAATGTTTCTATCAAGCGTTTTCCCAGATTCTTGGATTTCCAATTAAAATTTTTCTCTATACATACAGGGTAAGTCAAAATGAATATAGCGATTACAAACGGCTATAACTATTTAATGAAAAAATATTTATCGATAAGATTTACACAGAATGTAGAAGAATCTTCAAAATTTTATATACAGAAGTCATAGATGTTCTATGTGACTTCCCTTGGTCACACGGACAACATCTAATCGGTATTCCATTTCACGCCATACATTCTGAAGCATTTGTTCATTAACCGACTCAAGCGCATTACAAATGCGTACTTTCAGTTCTTCAATTGTTTTGGGCAAGGGAAACACAAACACTCTGTCTTTCACATAACCCCATAGGTAGAAATCACAGGGATTTCCTCAAACATCCGATGCCATCTGCGTATGTTGTTCGCATTTGGAGGTTTTTCATTGTACCGCTGACGAAATTTTCTCTGCACTGTAATAACAGAACGGCAACTGTGAAATTCCAACACAGAGAATGCTTTCTGCACGGGACTAGCCATTTCCACTAATGAGACGCCGCGCTGAACAGGTTTCTTGTCGTTGCGAAGTTCGATTTCGCGCATGCGCAGGCATCCGCTTGGCTGCACGTGCGCTTTACGTTAATAAATTTTGAAGTTCCGTCTACATTCTGTGTAAATCTTATCGATATATCTTTTTTCATTAAATAGTTATAGCCGTTTGTAATCGCTATATTCATTTTGACTTACCCTGTATAATGTGTATGGATATTGCAGCTAGAGTGTGATTTAGAAGATATGAAAGGAATGCTTGTAGACGATTACTGGTCATAAAACTTACATCAGTGTCATAAAACCGTCATAAATTACATCAGTGTCATAAAACTGCTGCATAAGAGAAAATTAGAAATGTTGATGCAATATCATTCCCTTTTTACATGTGATTACATGTGAATTCCCATAGATTGAAAAATCTTTGTCTATCAAAATTTCTTTCAAGAATCTTGGATTTCCATTTAAAAATTGGCTTTTATATATCTAATGTGCACGGCAATTGCAGCTAGAATGCGATTTAAAAAACTTGACGGAGATTTCTGTAGATGATTACTGGTAGATTATACCTCAATGTCATAAAACAGCTGTATAAAAGAAAATTATAAATATTGAAGCAATATAATTCCCATGTGATTACATGCGAATTCCCATAGATCGAAAATCTTTATTTATCTCAATTTCCAATTAAAAATTGGTTTCTATATATTTAAAGTGTATGGAAATTGCAGATAGAATGCGATTTAGAAGATTTGATGGTGATGCTTGCTGACAATTACAGATAGTTTATAAATTAGTGTCATAAAACTGTTATATAAAAGAAAATTATAAATATTGAAGCAATATCATTCTCTTCTTACATGTGATTACATGTAAATTCCCATGTATCGAAAATCTTTATGTATCAAAATTTCTTTCAAGAATCTTGGATTCCCAATTAAAAATTTGGCTTTTATATATCTAATGTATTTGGCAATTGTAGCAAGAATGCGATTAAAAAAACCTGCCGGAGATTCCTGTAGATGATTACTGGTAAATTGTACATCAGTGTCATAAAACTGCTGTATAAGAGAAAATTAGAAATATTGAAGTAATATCATTCACTTTTTACATTTGATTACAGGTGAATTCCCATAGATCGAAAATCTTTTTTTATCGCAATTTTGTTTTCAAGAATCTGAGATTTCCAATTAAAAATTGGCTTTTATATATTTAAAGTGTATGGAAATTACAGCTAGAATGCGATTTAGAAGATTTGATGCTGATGCTTGTTGACAATTACAGGTAGATTATAATTTAGTGTCATAAAACTATTGTATAAAAAATTATAAATATTGAAGCAATATCATTTCATTTTTACAGGGAATTACATGCGAATTCCCATAAATCGAAAATACTCATGTATCAAAATTTCTTTCAAGAATCTTGGATTTCCAATTAAAAATTGGCTTTTATATATCTAACGTGTATGGCAATTGCAGCTAAAATGAGATTTGAAAAGCCTGATGAAGATATCTGAGGATTACAGGTAGATTACAATTTAGTGTCATAAAACTGTTGCTTCAAAAAAAAACTTAGAAATATTGACGCAATATCTTTCCTTTTTTACGAGTGATTACACGCGAATTCCCATTCATTGAAAATATTCATGTATCAAACTTTTTTCAAAAATCTTAGATTTTTAATTAAAATTTGGTTTCTATATATCGAATAGAATTTTAGCTACCGAACAAAATTTTTCGTACGAAATTTCGTATTTCGTAAGCATTTCGTTTCGTTCATAATTAATCATATAAGTTAAATATAAAAATAGTTTCACCGATTTTTTTTCTTCAAAAGAAATTTTCTTAAATCAGTACTGCTTATGAAATGGCTTTACAAACTCTATTAATGTGATGCTAAATTTTTATTTTAAATTCAACCTGGTTTTAGAATTTTTTATAGTGTTAATATTCCCTAAACGAAAATCTTTAAATATGAAATATATATTTAATTTAATAAAAGTTGCAAAAATGAAATGAAAAATATAAAATTTCAACAAACAGAATATCAATTATTATGTAAAATTGTCATAATATATATTTTTTGAAAATCAATTTCTTTGGTAATTTAAAATTTTTAATCTTTATTTATCTACAAAAAATTATCTATACGTATGTTTTTATAAATAAAATAATTAAAAATTTGCTGCATGCATTAATATTTTTCGAAATTTTAGTGAGAATGTATTTTACCAGGAATGTTCAAGTTTTATATATAAAAAATTGCCTGAATTTTTGTAACGTTCAATATTATTCACATATAAACAGGCCCTTAAAAATCAGTTTCTAAACTTTTTATTTAATTTAAATAAAAACTTTAATTAAATGTTTATTTTTTCATACTTGTAAAAATCGAATTTCTCAATCAAATTTCCATAAATTTCCAAATGTGTTAGAAGGTTGAAAATTTGTACATTACAAATTCTCTAAGAGAATACATCTTCTTTTAATATTTTCTTAGCTTATATATTATTTAATATAATTTTGATTCTATACCTATGGGACTATCTGAGTGATAATTTAAAGAACAGACTACAATAATCTATAAAATGTTTTTAAATGAATTATAAATTAAAACTGAAACACATAAAAAGATTGAAATAAAATAAACTCGTCTTTTATTAGTAAGTTATTTGTCTTAATAAAAGTACGTTTTCAAAATTAGAATTAAAAAAATTAATTAAAACTTTCGAAGTCACGATTATATCCCAATTTTTATGAAAGAAATTCTTTCCAAAAAATTACAAGCTATTATTGAATTAAAAAATATTTACTGTAAACAAACAAATAGAATTTAACTAGAGATTATTCATTTTGATAGTTCAAGAAAAACTTATAATACGTTTATTATAAATTTATATTGAATATATCTCGGCGTAAACCTGATATTAAAAAAAGTATGAATTCCCGATTTAAGAGCTATATTTATCTATTATTTCTAAAACTGGAAACATTTTAACGTGTTTGACTAATGAAGATTTTTAAGAGAAATGTCTTTCATTTACTTCTTATCAATTACTATTTTTTACTAATTTTGATATTCTACAGTTCTTTCGCAATTACGTTCATGTTTATGACGTAACGTGAACATGAAACACGTTAACGATCTTCACGTTCATGACCTTTCTACAATTTTCCCCTAGACAGTTTTTAAAAAAGGAAAAACAGACAGCTGGTAAATAAATAAAAAGTTCCGTTTTTTTTTTAAACTTTTAATTTATTATGGTTATAAGTTTCATTAAAGGATTTTGCTGAATTTTCGAGCTTTAAACATTTTTGAATATAAACAGTGGGATTGATCTTTGTGAAATTATGTCGCATACCTTCTAATATAGATGCTTTTCCTCCCTTCCATGACATTAATTTGTGACTTTGGCTAGGTCATGAACGTCACAAGTACCCAAATTTTTATTTTCACAATTCCGTGTATAAGAGCTGTGTTCTTCATCACATAATTAATAAAATCAAATATGTATTTTAGACAATTTTTTTTAGAATTTAAAATTTGTTACAGAAAGATTTTTATAAGATTAAAAGCCAAATTTTATTATTTCAGAAATATTTAAAGTTTGAAATTTCATCGAAATTTCCAGAATCAAATCTATAACCATAAAATGTTAAATGGTAAGTTTTAACTTTAACATAAGTTTTAGAATTTTTAAAAATTGTGTAAGGGAAAATTGCAGAAATAGTATTGCAGAGGAACTGTAGAATATTAGAATTAGTAAAAATAGTAATTGAAAAGAGGCAAATGAAAGATGTTTCTTTTAAAAATCTTCATTAGTCAAACACGTTAAAATATTTCCAGTTTCAGTTAAATATAGCTCTTAAATCGGAAATTCATACTTTTTTAATATTAGGCTTATATCGAGATATATTTAATATAAATTTATATTATAAAGTCTAGCTTTTTTTGAATAATCAAATGGAATAATCTCTAGTTAAATTCTATTCATTTTATTATTTCAATATCAATCGTCTTTACGTGTGTACAAAAGCACAAATTAATCAATGATCTTACGACATATTTAGTTTAAAATACGATGCATATCTACACTTTAGATATTAACACTGTAAATGAAATTTTATTTCTTTGTATTGTATTTGATAGGTGCAGTCAAATAGTCTTTTCTTTGAAAGTATTTCATTCAAAATTTGACAGGAGTCTGCAGATTTGACGAAAAGACCAAATTTCATCCATGTAACTCAAAGAGTTTTGAGTTATTCTGTTCTTAACCATTCGGTTATAGCTTTAGCAACACATTATTCGGTTACAAGAAGGTTTAAAATGTGATAATTCAAAAATTCGTTGCCGAATATTGACGATTATCATTCCTTTCTCATTGTATACTTCATAGACTGGAAAGTTAAAAAAATAAACTTTGTGGTTATATCTGTCTGTCGATGAATGAGTGGCACGAATGAAATTCGTCATATGATCGTCATATGAAAATTTCAAACTTTTATCAAACTGTGTATAAAAAAACGTATCAATGCGAATACACAGACAAAATAATCGCGAAGTTAGGGAAAAAAGCACATTGTGCAACTTATTCTGCTCTCCTTAATATATTTGTCTAAAAAATGATAGAAATACCCGTCTTGATAGTTTAATTCGGGTTGAATTCTCTAAACAAAGCAAAATCCCAATTAATCTTGCAATTGGGTGTCACAATTAGGATTGATAATTCACAAACAGATTTTAAAAAAAAAGACACATATAAAAATGAAAGCATTTTGGAACAATTTTTATTGTAATAAGCGGCCGATAAATGTAATTATGACTTAGTAAACAATAGATTATAATTGCATGATGATTTTTTTTTCAAAAAATATTTGTTTATTTTTGTGTGCATATAAAAACATCTCTTTTTTTATTTGCTATTATTTTTTAACAATATTTTAGGGTTGAGAACTGCTAGCAATTGTGAGTTTACAATATTAGTAATTTTCTGTTTTCAATAAATTTATCTTACACATCGGGGACAATTGAGTTTCACCTAATTGCATGGGATTATTTCATGCAGATGATTATAGCATTATATACATAACGATTATGCTATAATAAACCACTTAGATTAGAAAATTTAGATTAATTGAGTATGTTAAGCTATTTAATATAGAATTAATTATATGTAAGTTATATCATAAATTTTAACTGCATATACATGATAACCAAATGAGATGGATCCTAAAGATCTTGCAATTAGATTTCATATTTTGCGGTCAATTTACTAATAGACTATAAGAATTTTTAAAGAAATGGAAAGTTAAAAAAGGGAATTGCAGAAAAAATCATTAAAAAATATTAATAACTTAGTTGATAAATAAAAAATGTGTAAAAAATACAAATTCTTTGAATTATGAAATATTAAGATAACAGTTTGTGTTTGCATTAAATTATTAAAAATACTATTAAACAAATTGAAGTATCATATATTATATATTATATTAGAGTGTTACTTATTCTTTTAATAGGTTTTTTAAAAATTTACTTAGCAAATCTTATGAAATAATAATTAAATGCTTTTCTTTCTAAATAAAAAAAAACCATCAACTAATGTTAATTTTTTAGGAATTTTACTATATTAACATGTCGATTAAAAAAAACATTTGGAAATGTGAAATCAAATTGACCAAGTGATAAAAGGGGAAGTTTCTTAATGTGCATTGCTTAGGACCACAAGATGTTTAAATCAGCTACTGGTGTTACTAACCAATGAAAAAATCATTATTATCATTGAAACTATGATTACGTCACAGAGATAAAAAATTTCATTCCAGGGAGTACTTTGCAAGTTTAAATTTTGAAGACATTTCTTAGTCTTAGAGGCCTTTAAAAAAGAATCTTACCTTCTCTCCAAGATTTATATCAAAGAAAACTATATCTCCAGAAAACTATAACATCATATTTTGCACCGGAAACAAGGTAGGCGTGTCAACGGAAACAGACCCTTAAATCACGACGACCCCTTCTCCACTCCCGATCACTCCCCCCACCCTATTGTTACCAGAAAACGGACATAAATCCCAAAATTCGAGCAAAATCAGCCACTAGATAGAGATTTTAAGTCTTCCAGAACATCCCCGCACAACCAAAGACCCCCTAAAACCAACCCCCTAACATGTAATCTAGTCTTATTATATGCTAATGCGTATTTTTGGAATTGAGCCGTTCGGCGTCTGGTGGAAGACGCTACCTCATTGTGAGACCAGCATCAAGTGATTTATGGTTCGTTCGAAGAGAATCTATTTTTTGGGTTTAATTTCCAATATCCGCACAAGTTTGGCTGCGTTTCGGTTCCTTTTTTCTCACTAGTGAATATTGGGGTTAAGTGATTCAATGATAGTTTTTGTGGTTTTGTTGTAAGGCCATATCTATGGTGGTGGTGGTGGGGACAATGTTGAATTTACATGATGGGAACTCATAACTATGGCGGAGGTGAATACCACCTTCTTTTTTTATGAATATTTCCTCTCTTTGTGCTGCTGTCTGCCGGCGATTAGGGTTTTCCTTCCAAAATACTCTGTTTCACGCACTAGTTGTTTCGGGAAACGAGGTTATGGTTTACTATGCTGTAGGATGAATGTTTTTGCCCATCCAAGAAGGGAGATCTTAAATTGAACCCGTAAAGAAAGAAAGCAAGAATGAATGAATGAATGAATGAGTTGAGAAAATTGAAAATGTGATATATGGTTTGGTGGAGAAAGTGGAGGATTTTTGTGGTTTTTGTTAAAGATCGAAATTAAATTACACTTTGGAAATCGAAAGTATAAAGTAAAAGCAAAGGTAATTGTGTCGAGGTTACCGTGTCAGGAACACCACTTGTTTGTATACAAAGAACTATAAAAGTAGGTTGGGATAAGTTTTTCTCAGACATTTCCAGTAAAAGTCATACATTTTATACTAGAAAAAAAGAAAAAAAGAATCCAGGACGATGAGTTCAATAGTGTTTTTTAATGTTCTTCTAAACAGTTTATAAGAATTTAATATATGATTCTAATGCGTTACGTCAGGGATAAAGTATTCCAAAACTTTTCCTTTTCTTCATTTCCTTTCATTTAAAACAAATGTAAGTACCATTAAAAATGTGAATATTCAATCATTAGCATATTTAATGACCTGCTATTATTATAAGGGTTGAAAAAATAACCATTTTACAGAAAGCTAATTTTGTTTCCTCAATTTATTTACAGGAAGAGGCTCATTATTTAAATAAATATCTAATTCTCAATTTATACAATACAAGATCATTTCGCCAAGATCAATGTCGTGATGTTTCGGAGTTCCGCGATGTGACAAAGAGGTCACGAGCACATCCACATCATAATTTGGAATAATACTTTAATTTGTTAGTTTAGGGAAAAGTTAAAATTAGTTTGAACTAGTTTAGACGAGCGCCATAAAATTCTAGCGTCATGAAATTTGGTATTTAGTGATTTTTTTGAAAATAATTTAATTAAATAAAATAATAGATTTATATTATTTATGGGACAATCGAGAGGATTTTAATGGAGTTACGTTGCACGTGCCTTAAACTATTGGGATAGTATTTTTGAACTATTTTGCTTAATTGGTTGAAAAAATAAAAAAATTCTAGATTTCATGCGTGTAGCACGTCGAAGCTATCTAAGACCTAAACAGAAATAATTTTGAGAATTTTAAACCCAGATTGGCAATAGAGATAATTAGTTCACAGCTTTTTTACGACTGGGAAATTCATATAGCAGTTATCGATGGCAACTCTAGGTCTCTTTCGAGAACTGAGAACTTTTGGATTGTAAACAGGTAATTGAAGTAGCTGTTATGAATCTGGAGTAATTTTTCGAAGAACTTTAATGATGTTCTTTTTATAAATTTCAAAACAGGTTCAATTTGGAGGTCGTCGTGTATTATTTTGCCTCTGATCTACCAGGTGCCATTTACTATTCGCCTCGGTTGTCTGCTTTGGAAAACTTGCAACTTCTTCATTGTGGCTGATGTGGACCCCTAGATTTGGTTCCATACATTAATGCAGGTCTTATTATGGCTTTGTAGAGCAGAAGCTTGAGCCTAATCGATAGCTTGCTCCGAGGAGAAATTAAGTTGTAGAGTTTGATACTCGTACCAGTGGTTTTAGAGAGGGCTGCTTTAATATGACTATTAAAGCTTAATTTTGCGTCTAGTAACAACCCTAAGTATTTGTACTCTTTTACAAAGGAGACGGACAGGTCGAACATTTGGATAGGTTCTAAATCGGGCATTTTCAGTTTTTTAGTGAAAAAGAGGCATTCGCATTTAGTTGGTTGACTTTTATTTCCCAGCCAACGAGCCAGCATTGTAAAACGGTCATATACTATTGAATGTTGTATATGAATATATGAGGACTCCTTTGCTGTGTGAGTATGGCGGTATCGTCTGCGAAAATCGCTAAATGGCAATTACTAGCTCAAGGAATATTGCTAATATAAATGTTAAAAAGAGTTACTTTACTTTGGGATGTGAGCCCACCACGGGTGTGTAATTGCACACGATTGGTCATAAAAAAATTGATGAAAAACGTTATCGAAGCCATCATTCCGAACCGAAAATGTTTATCTGTTACGTATTCCAAAGATTCTCACAGAAGTGACAATTGTGGTCTTGATAATTAAATAGGCAAATTTTGTTTGAATTTTAACAGAAGAATAATTCCGAATCATTGAGAGGAAAAAGAAAAAAATACTTGAAAAAAAAATTAACCGGAAAAACTTTATTAAATAAAAATTATCTATCACAATGTGTAGAATACCATTTAAATGCTGTTCAAAAATCGAATCTTTTTTAAAAACTAAAAAAAATTATAAACTTTGTAAAATAGAATCAACTCTAAATTACAAGAAAAATTAGCACTCTCAACCAGGTAATGAATTCAGAAACAGAACATAATATCCTAGAATTTTAAAATATTTTATACGCAACATTATTTAATCTTTAATATAAAAATATCATTCCTATGTGTGTCGATGGAAAACGGTATAAAATGTAAAAGCTCCATGAAAGAAATCATGAATCAGACAGTATTTCATTTTCATATATGCATTACCTACAAATAGCTTTTATTCGTGAGTACAATATTCGCAAATAATCGATTCCTTAAAAAAACTTTATTGTTGCTCCATTTAATTAATTTATTCTAATTCTCGATCCACTTTTGAATTTCAAGGATTTGGGGAAAAATTTACTTTTAAGATTGCTTAAGGATGCCAGTCTCACATTTAATGAAGCAACTAATTTGATTTAAGAATTCACAGAAGAAAAATGATTATAGCCCAGATAACGGGCAATAATGGAACACAAGCAGTTTCTTTTGTCCGGAGACTGTAAAATTAGTTCAGACATAATTTTTAATTTTTTTCTATTACTTTGCTTTGCAAATTTGCATAAAAACTGTGCGAAAATAATGATAGTTATACAGTGATGTCATTCAAATAAATAACGGTTTTTAAAGAAAACATATTTCTATGAATGGCTTCATTCACTTTTCTAAAATTCGCCAGAATATGACGATATTTTAACTATATATTTTATCAAATAATAACAAGCTATTACCATGAATAGGATCTTGTATCATACCATATAATATCATTAATACAAACCAATACTTTTTCCTTATCATAAAATCTCATTAATATTAAACTGGGCAATTTTTTATCAGTCCATTATATTGTCACGAAGACTGAATTAAAGACACGGATAGTTAGTGTTAAGAAAACAACAAATATTATTTTTGCATGCTCGTGTCAAAAGGTTTTCAGCAAATCGGCTGAAAGTTGTTTACGTGCCTCTGACATTATTAAATAAATTATATATATTTTTTAAGTAGCAAATGCTACAATTAAATTTTTTAAAGCACGTGAGTTGTTTGAAACAACTTCACAGTTGCTATAGTGATTTAATGGAATTAGTTGCTATAGTGATTTAATTATCCAATTAGCGAGCTGAATAAAATATCCAGTAGATGCTGAAGTCTTTTATTTATTTCAAAATCACGCAACTTATAGAAAGAATAATTATTTAAACCGAGTGTGAATAATTTGCGCTCCCTAATAACTGGTGACCCTGGATTATTTTCAACAATAGCGTTTATTAGCACCAAGCAACTCGCTGGAGAACAGAATGAAGAACTGAGCAGAACTCGGCTTTTATACATCTGAAGAACATTCGAAAATCAACTCGCTCGAATGGTAAAGAATGTTCTAGAATCATCTCGATTTTAGAGAAATAATAAGATCAATTTTAAATTAAAATTCCAGTCTTTGGATAAAATGCGCTGGCTGGGAATCGAACCAGGAACCAAAGGACGTACAGTCCAATGCTCTGCCAACCGAGCCATGGGGAATTATAAAAGTCTTTCTTTTTGCGGCAATATATGTGGTATATTATGGGCAGACAATGTGATTTTTTCATCATATCATTTTATGCTGCATTATTCTAAGCAATAACATTTCTTACTATACCATTTAATAAAATTAACAACAATCAATTATTTTTTAAATACCACACAGTACTATTACTTTTAACCAACATTAATTTTTATTTACGAAATAATGCACCAAATTTGACCTATATTAATTTTATCATACTATTTTTAATCCCAACTGTGTGTTAAATAAACCTGTCCTTATTATACTTTATTGTATAATTATTACTTGTCACTAAAAAATTTTTACTACATCTTAAGATATTATTAATCAATACTATTTTTTAACCATACTATATAATATATAATTATTTATAATCAATATTATTTTTATCATGCATTTTGCAACAAATTGTATTAAGAAATTCTAGTTCATACTATAATACATGTCTATACCAATAACCAATGTTAACTTTTTATCACACTTTAAGATCCAATTATTTTTAATCAGAATTTTTTTTGCTATATCATTATCTCTAACCATTATTATTATTATTACCATATAATACATAACTATATTTCTAACTATTCCAATTTTACCATAGATAACAACAAACCAGATTTATCGAACTCAGCTTAGAGCTCAACTCCCTTTTTGATTGCAGACTTTCTTAGGTGCACTCCAGAAAGGTACCAGCATCTTGAAACGAGTACGTTTGCTGACAAATCTATCTTGGAATCCGGGTAGACCAAGATAATGAAGTCATTTGTCGAGTGCCACTGTGAGGACCCCCCGAGACAAAGTCCCTCTTGATCGATACCCCACATATAGACCACCCCCTCCAGAGATTCAATTTGCCAACTGCAATTGTTTGGGGAAACCAATTTTTTATAGCTCTGTTTTTTTTTTGTTCCCTTGGCGTGTGGCGCACGTGAGGTGATGTTACACATAATGTCCTCGCGTTCATCTTCGCAGCTCGCTTTTACTTGTTTGCATCTGGAAGTAAGAACGTATTTCAAGATTTTATATAGAGACACTTGGTGCATTTAAGTACATTCAAAGCAGTATGCCAGAATTCTAAAAATATCATGGAAAAATTTCTGGCGGTGTATGTTTTTCGAATAAATAACCGAGTAATGAAAATTTTGTTGTACAACGAATTGGAGCTAGCGAGATTTTGAATAGAAAATTGCACATATCTCGTGGAAAAATTTATGATAGTAAATTAGAAATTCATCAAGTGGTCGTTGATATCTAACTGCATGGTGAGTCCAATTCCAAACATCGCTAGATATGAAATCTAAATAAATCCTGTTGACGCTTTTACTTATGGCACTTGCAATGGTCAATCTCCGCTGATACAGCATCAGATTTTAAGCCGATGATAGGCGTCTCTTGTTTCAAGTACCGCCTACTAGGGCCAAGAGTACGACTTTAGCTACACACTCATCCCATTCGCTTGCATAGCTCCTTTTTACAGGGGAGCACAGTCACGCACCTCACAGACAGCACACAGAAGAACAATCATGTCCGAACCGGGACTCAAACACGGGACTCCACGAGGAAGACTAGCTCCTTTTTATCGGGGGGAATACTCACACACCTCACAGATAGCACACAGAAGAACAACC
>JAOUZG010001200.1:200948-247675 GCA_026289955.1 Argiope argentata
CAAACACGGGACTCCACGAGGAAGACTAGCTCCTTTTTACAGGGGGGGGGGCACAGTCACACACCTCACAGATAGCACATAGAAGAACAATCATGCCCGAACCGGGACTCAAACACGAGACTCCCAGAGGATTACACGAAGAAGACGAGGAACCTATGTGCCAGAAAGTCGGCAAATAAATTCTAAAATATATGTATTCTAATTAATATTGGTTTCAGAACCCTAGATGTTTCTTAAAATTTTTCAAAAACGAAGTAAAGTCTTTGATTTTTAAAATTAATTTTACTTTTTAATTATTTTAGACATTCTGTACAGAGTATTTATTGTTATTTTAACCTATATCATAATTCAAAGGCTGTGTGAGATGCTTAAGTATGGTCAAGTGATATTTGTCTCAAATGAATTGTTGTTTTGGATTAATATATACCAAAATATCCGAAATCCTATATACGATTCTTTAATTTTCTATTCTA
Source organism: Argiope argentata (assembly GCA_026289955.1). NCBI lineage: Eukaryota > Metazoa > Arthropoda > Arachnida > Araneae > Araneidae > Argiope > Argiope argentata. The sequence goes on from JAOUZG010001200.1 coordinate 201,422, forward strand.
CACGATGCATCGAACTTGAACTCGCAGTTTTGATCCAACATTTGAATCTAGTGATACGTCAGTTCCAGTGACAAGTGTTTCTGCTATACTGAGTGGCGAATGTTTGATTCAATTAAACTTGATCCAAAGTTTGGCGATTTTAATGAGTGCTCTAGCTGAAAGTAAAACTTGCAATTGTTGACCGCTATAGTGACACTATTTCAATTTGTTATTTTTTAAAAAAAGAAATATGAAAAGAGATGTGGATTTTTCACAGGTGACAAAACTACACACACAACGTAATTGTGTACTCACATGCACGATTGGCTTGTAATAAATTCTCGATTTTTGTTTTCTGACACTGTTATAAAAACGATGCAGCCTTCGGAATGTCCTCTGATTCATATATTCAACGTTTACTATTAGAAGTTCGTAGATCGAAGCTAAATTTCATTATGCTACAAATTAAACAACATTCAAAATTGTGCTTGCTTTAAGGAATTTTTCTTCGCATCGAAGAAGATTCACCATACTCCTAAAAATCGCATATTATTTTAACTCATAATTCTTAGGTTATTTAGGAGCGAATCATTGACAATAAGTCCAAAAGTTTTTTAAAAAATGTTAAACATCGGAGGCTATAGAGTCAAAAATTCTATACTCCGATTAACCCTTTGTGGTCCGATGTCGAGTGTGACTCGACATTCAAGACTGTGCATCATTTTGACGTTTCATTTATTCATTTTTCAAATTTAATTGTTAATTTCTACTTATGGTTAAGAGATGTAGATTTTTGTTTGAATTTGTTTGAAAACGTTCCAATTTTTATAATTACTTATTCTAACCCTTTTGAGATAAAAGTTGAATTAATCTTGAAGTTTAAGTGTGAAATATCTCTATTAACTAATGTTATAACTCAAAATTACTTAAACTTTTTTAAAGAATCAGAACTTTTAAGTTAGTATAGAGGTAAATTTTAATATTTCTTACTTACACTTCAAGTTTAACCCCACTTTTTGTTTAGAAAGATTTGGAATAAGTAATAACAAATAATGGAAAGCTTTCAAACAATTTTGGTGCACATGGAACATTTTTGATTAACGCTATTTAACGCTAATATTATATTATATTATATTAACCCTCCTAACTCATATATAAATTGATATAATGCTTTAAAATTTTGTGTGTCATCTTCTATAGTGTTGCTTTTAATGCCTGTGAAATTTCAAATTGCTAAGATGAAAATTGCAAGGTCATTTTAAAGGTCCCTGGTCGCCTAAACAGTAAAACTGAACTTGAAGTTCACGTCGATTCTTCTTATTGTTAAATACCAGGAGTATATAAACCTAATAATATTTACGATTAAGAGATACCATTCTGGTTTAAAGAAGAAACTGAAAAAAAATTGAAAAAAATAAGCAAAAGGCTGATAAACTTATAGCTTATAGTAGAAAAATTCCACAATGATTGTCTTAATAGCTTAATGAAGGTAATTGATTTCATTTGTGTAGAAGTCTGTCTTCATTATTCGTGTCATGAATTTCTTGCATTGAGAATATTTTGCCATCAAATCGGTAAGCTTCTTAAGACAAGCTTAGCGAAATAATAGTTATACAGTAAACAGTAATGTAGTGGTTCTATTCACTTCTGTCTCAATAAACCCAATGATGATGAAATCATAAATGATACTTGCATTTACAAAAAGTCCATATCGTTTCCATACTTTTATGAGATTTTTTTCTAAAAGCACGATTTAAATTTATCAAACTTGATATTCACCGTACTATTATAAATATCTTTTTTGACAACTAGTATACAACCTCGTTCCATTTCAAATCGATTAAATCTAATTTGAATCGATTGCAGAATCTCAAGTAATGGCTTCTTCATTGGTCATTACATCAATCCAATCTAAAAGTCAGTTCATTATTACATACCTATTTCTTATATAGCCTTGTAAAATTTACAATTCTCCTCTCCCACTTCTTTCAAGATACTTGTGCAAATCAGATACTCTCCTTCATGAATGAATCCCTTAAAAGTGCCCCTCTGACCTTCCTTACTCAATGTTAATTCACCTCCTAACGCTGATGTAACCTCCGCGATCAGCAATAATTGATTAGGGTTAAATCACTTCTTAGCTTTGGACAAATAAGCTATTTAGCGGCTCTTTAATGTGGTTTTCATCTGGTCATTATTTAAGAATTAATTACCGGCTCTGATATTAATTAAACATTGCGCTATTAACTTCTTTCTTTCCCTTTTTTTATTCCTATATAAAGGAGGTGTGCTATTTGCGTTGGACAAATGACCTCAGTAAAAGAAAATTCGGTGAGAAAGTTTGACAAAGGACTAGTTCTGGTTGTGCCTGGGGGTCAGGAGGTTTAGTTAGAATTTTTACGCATTGTTTCGGCGTGTCCGTTATGTAATGAGATTTTATGCAGAGAAAGTGATTACTGCGATTCAATTAGGATGCTGTGTTTGGGGGGGGGGGGTAAATTTTGCCTTTACTTGGAGGCTACTGTTTATTTTATATGCATTAATTTTGTAGCAATATTTTTTTGGAAAATTTACTAATTGTTTTAGTTTAAAACAAGTATGGAACTGATTTACATTGTTGTAAATATATTTTTGATATGAAGTGAGTGAGTTTGTAATGTGAGTAAATGTGTAATGGTTGTAACGTGAGTAAATGTGCAATGTTTTTAATGTGAGTAAATGTGCGATGTTTATAATGTGAGTAAATGTGTAATGTTTGTAATGTGAGTAATAGGTGTAATGGTTGTAATGGGAGTAAATGTGTAATGTTTGTAATGGGAGCAAATGTACAATGTTTGTAATGTGAGTAAATGCGTAATGTTTGTAATGTGAGTAAATGTGCAATATTTGTAGTATGAGTAAATGCATAATGTTCGCAATGGGAGTAAATGTGTAGTGTTTGTAATGTGAGTAAATGTGTAATGTTTGTAATGTGAGTAATAGGTGTAAAGCTAAGCAATGTGTCATTGAATACGGTTAAAGACTTTGAATAAATATAATTTAAAAGAAATTGTTTCATCTGAACATAATTTAAAGCCCAATAAGTAAATCTGTATGTGGGTGAGTTTGTAATGTGAATAAATATGTAATGTTTGTTATGTAAGTAAATGGGAATTGTTTGTAATCTGAGTAGATGTGTAGTGTTTGTAATCTGAGTGAATGTGTAATGCTTGTAATGTGAGTAAATGTGTAATGTTTATAATGTAAGTAAATGTGTGCGTTTGTAATTTGAGTAAATGTGCAATGTTTGTAATGTGAGTAATAGATGTAAATCTAAGTTATGTGTCATTAAATCCATTTGAAAACTTTGAATAAATTTAATTTAAAAGAAATTATTACATCTGAACAGAATTTAAAGCCTCGTAAGTAAATCTGTATGTGATTCAATTACCTTTAATTCAAAACTAATTTACATCATAGAGACTTTCTCACTCTCTAAGATGCATAGAATATACATAATGACCTCTAATCATGAATAATGCATAGACTCTTGAAGATATAAACATATTTTTAATAAATAAAATGGACTTAATAGTAAAAATAAATGAATTTTAAATCGTTTGGATTATTAAATGTAATTTTGTAAAAAAAAAGTCTTTACATTTTCAAGCAGATTCTTTGTTATCAATATTTAGCAAAATATTCTTGCACTAAAATACAATAACATCTTAAACACAGAAGGATTTGCTTTTCTTCCAACAAAACTTACTAAATACTGAAGAATAAACTATCATTACTTTTGATCATTTTAACAATTTTTAAGAATTGAATATTTTTTTAGATATTCATTAATCGATCTAAAATAATGAAATTCACACTCTCCTAACTTCTTAACTTACGAATGCACATTAATGATAAAAATATAAGATATTTCAGGAATAATTTATTTAATATTATCTGCCACTGTATAAAAAGTGTTAGACAATTTTTTAAAAGTATACCATTGGACTCGTTAACCTTAGGTTGCGAGTTCGAACCTCACCGGCCGAAGATTGCCCGTGTGGTGGTTGGCACTCGTTAAGTCTTTCGTGGTCGTAAATTCCTCCATGTCGAGAGTAATATTCCTGGGGGTACTGGTCAGAGGTGATCGTTCTCTGTTTCAGATCTAAATTACGACCTGTAGATGAAGGAATGAAAATGGATGAATTAAGTCCGCCCCGTAAAAGGGGTTGTGACGTGTGTGAGTAGCTAAGTTGTACTCTTGGTTCTAGTTGGCGCTACTGAGAAACGGGAGACGCTCAATCGGTTTAAATCGCAGTGGGATTGAAAAAGGGTCATAAACAACAACAACAATATTTCACATTAGACAATCAAATTTGAAAAAAATAAAGAGTTTCCGAAACTTTATTGTTTTGTATAATTTATTCTAAGATAATAATCTATATTTAAATTCTTTGTCCACTTGTTGTGGCATAGCCTTTTTAGATTTTTATAGTCGCTTCTGTAAGAAAGAAAATTCCCCATATTTTATTGGAGGGTGTGCCAATCCATCACAGGGGGCAAACCTGGGGACCGGGAAAGAATGCCTTCTGCAGTGGTCAATCCATTACAGAGGAGTGAAATGAGGTAGCTAATGAACGGACCTGCCTTTGCATGGTGGTGACTAAATGAGTGATTGGGAAGGACGGACGGACTGCTCGGGTAATGGAGTTTCCCGGAGATTAATGCACAAATATGGAGAATTTTCTTAAGTTCGGAGAAAAGAAATTTTTCGGAAAGGTGTGTCTCGGTTAGTATGTGGTCTGCAGAAGAATAGAATAGTTTTTTTTCTTTTGTAAATTATTTTATAAGAAAAGATACAATAAGTTAAAGATGCATAATGAAATATTTTCTTTATATAATCTAGTATCGTAATTCAGTAACTCGTACAAAATTTTAAGAAATCGTTTTTTTTAAATTCTAAAATTATCTCTTTTAAAATAATAAAACCTTCTCTTTGTCTCCTGTTGTAGTAACTTAATTTAATATCACGACGTGAACAATTTAATGGACTTCATTTTGATATTTTGCATTCATAATCATGACGATGCTAGAGAAATGAAGTTGATTTAAATATTTGCCATATATTATTATCATATTTTAGAATAAAATTAATAACATGATAATAATTTTAAAATTTATATTCATATTTTCGTTTCATTAATTTCATGTATTAAACTGATTACAAGTCTATCTTATGGGCAGATAATTGAATTCTGTTTCTTTTTGTAATTCCAAAAATATATGTTCTGTAAAATAAAGTGTCTGAGAAAATTGCAACCACTCTTATTTATGCCGGACTCCCTGGCATAGGGATAGCGCATCTTCCACGAAAGCTAGGCTTCCTAGGTTGAAGTCCCAGTTCGGGCATGGTTCTTCTTCTGTGTTCTATTTGTAAGGTGTATGAAGATTATGCCCTCCTCCTGTAAAAAGGGGCTGCGCAAGTGACTGTGACGTGTGTGTAGCTAAATAGTGCTCTTGGCCCAATTGACGCTACTTCAAAACAAGAGAATCATTTCTGCATAAAATTCGCTGATGCCTCAGGGAAGCTTGTCTGTGGCAAGTGTCACTAATAATAATAGCTACTAGTATTTATTATTAAAATATTTGTAACTGTGTTATATGATTGAATATGATACAAAAATTGACAATTTAGTGATTAGTAATACGATTTAACATTTTTATTTCCAATTTCCTCTTTATTTGCCCCCTTAAATGTTTCGTTTCCATTTTTGATGTACTTTCAAATTTAAAAACTTTTTATGTCTTTAAAACTGATATCTTTTTATGAAGGTGTGTGTGTGTGTGTGTTTAAAAGCAATTCAAACACTTTTATTTATTTTTCTTAATATAATCTTTTCTACTGTTTAAATTAAGTAAGAAGCAGAAACAAAAATCTGGAAATAATTTAATTCTATTTTTATTTCGTTATTTTTTTCAGAGAATTTAATTATTCTTATTTCGAATAATGATAATATAAAATGAAAAGATCCCCTAAAAAGAGAACTTCACAAATTATCTTTAGAAATTTGAACTTTTAAAAAATGGGAAACCACCACAAAAAAAAAGAGAGGAAAAAAAACGAATATAAGAAAAAAAAATTATTTTAAAAAATAACAGAAAGTATGTTTTAGAGACACTAGTAATGGATTTATTTCTCTTCGGCTAATTTTAGAAAAAAAAATTGTGCTTCATGAAAAAATCAAAAAGGTCCTGAGAAACTTCATCATATATTATTGAATATGAAAATTTTGTTAGCTTTAGCAGTATATTATTCGTCTCCACTTCAATAGCGACACGAAAAAAAAGGCGGTACACATAGAGATAAAAAGTAAGTCTGCCCATCTAGCAAATGGAGAAATGAGGATTTTCGTATTTATAGGAAATATTGAACTAAATCTTCTTGGAGCGTAACAGTAAAATTTTACGGTTTTATTTTCAAAAAAATACAGTTTTGTTTTCTTTTGATGAAAATTAAAACCATGAAATAGCTGTATTTCTCTCAGATACCTTAGACAATATTTTTTTCCTCTTCAATGGCTCAGCATAATGTGTTTTTTATATTGATTTTCGATTGGTTAATTTACATTATACTAATCTCTTAGTTAATTACATTACATTTTTATTATAAAGTTTGGAGTTTGAATCTAATATTTGAAAAAAAAAATTTTAATTCCGTATGAAGAAATCATACGGAATTTTGATGTTAACAAATTTGATATGCACTGTGTCGTTTAATACTCTCAGGAGAATCTTTTTTTTTAAATCAGGTTTTGAGCTTTTAACCCTCTGAAGTGGTATCGAAAATAAACCATAAGGTAAATCACAATCTCAAGATTGTACGAGATATGTTCGATGAATATAAAAGCTTACGTGTAATGAAAATATTTTTCATTTAGTAAAGAAAAGACACATTTAGCAAGAGATATATAGAATAATTTAGCAACAATAAGGTATGGAAATGTGCTTTGATCTACACGATAATTAATCATATTTCTGTGTGACGATTAATCATTGTCATTGCCCCCTGTAAAAAGGGGCTGTGCAAGCGAATGTGATGACTGAGTAGCAAAAGTCGATATCTTGGCCCTAGTTGGCGATACTCCAAAAAACAAAAGACGCTGATTAGGCTTAAATCGCTGACTACCTCAGCGAACTTGTCTATGGCAAGTGCCATAAGAAACAACAACAACAACAATCATTGTCATTTACCCTTTTGAATGAATGAATAGAAGGTTTTTATAGCATAAAATCCAAATATGACTATGTTGTTTGTTTTTGAAATAAATAGTAGTACAGAAAAACACACACAAAAAAAATACGACACACACACAAAAAAAGAGACAATTTGTAACGATTTTTTGTAACATCAAGTAGTTTTGCTTTCTTGAAAACTCAAGGATAGGTAATAAAATTAGCAAAAAGATTTAAGTAAAATTCGAAATCGAAGGGAGAAAATAACAAATAAATAAATAAATAAATAAGAACAATGAATCCGGCCTCAAGGATAGGTAACAAGTATTGATGAAAACCACAGAAAAAAATTCATTATCTCTATCGTCTAACAAGACAAATCGGGGAATTGGTTTAATAAAGTAGAAATATATTTGAATATATAGATTAAATTTCATAAGCAAGTTTAACATCTAAAGAGTAGACATAAAATCTATGTTAGCGTTCGGGGAGACACCCATGTTTACCAATGTAGCGGTATACAGTTATTTCAGGTATCAAATTGAATTGGTATCTTGAATATACTGATGTTTTCAATCATTCTTACCATTCTTCATATAAGGTCTTATTCAATCTCTATTTAAAACTTCTTTTTTGGTGATCTAACAAAATCAAATTTGTTTATGATATTTTGAGCAAATGAATTGACAATTTCATTGTTTTTATTTCAAATTTGTGACCAGATTCATCATGGCTTGATTTTTATTTTATCTTTAACCAATGACCTATTTTCTCTAATTATTATAGATTAACTTCTTCTGACTCCAACGCCATAAGGAAAAAATTCCCTACTTAAAATACATGAAAATGCTATACTCTGCATTAGTTTTCTATTTTTTTTTTCAGTAGTTTTTGATTTAGTCAAAACCTTTGTAAAAAAAATTATTCCCATTATAAAATGAAATAACAATTTATGCATTAATGTTATAAGTAGTAATATATAAAAAATGTACTGCACGTTATTTTAAAAATTATTTTTCTGGGAAACTACTACAATGGGGGTTTATGCAAAAGGTGTATCATTTCATGGTTCCAAAGGTAAGTCGGGGCAATACGAAACCCTCCGTAAGTCGTGCGTGCGCACAGTAGCCGTTCCAAAATCACCAAAAACTGAGATATCCGAAAAATCCCACCGTGTAACTTATTAGAGAAGGGGTGCTCCGAAGGGTGCTTTCCCCTCTCCTTCCTCTCGAGCATCATGAATATAGAAACCGTTCATCTTGCGGTCCAAGGTGAAATGCAAAACAGGTGGAAGGGAAGATACTCGACACCTGGATGCTGCCAGGAATGTTTTCCGGAGAAAGTTTGTGATTAGTGAAAATTCACTTCCGGACATGGAATGTCATCAATTTTCCTACCCACGGGTAGGGGTTAAGGGAAAAATAATGATTCTTTGATGGCAACAATTTTGCATCTCAAAGGTTAAATCCAGTGGTGTCCATGGCAACGAGAATGGAGGTCCAAATGAATTGTGAAAGATTTTACGAAGGGAAAAAAATGGAATTTTTAAAACTTTGTGAGGTTGCTTTTAAAAAAATTCAAAAAAAAAAAGTATTAGAGTGAAAAGAGTTGCTTAAACTCACTATGGTATTGTAGTTTTTAAATTGTTCTACAATTATTGAATTATTATTTATGTGTTTTCTAAGATTACATAAATAAAAATAATAACAATGAACTCAAACATTATCCAAAAAACCAAATCAGTATACTAGCCGACCTAGTAGCAAATATACCAATCAAGAAAAAAATATCTAACAATTTTTGTATTGTTAAGGTCAATCTATCAAACGATCTATGTTTAAAGTTTGGTAAGATATGGAACTGTTAAAACACACAAACACACACAAACAAAGGAATTATTTTTCAAAAATGCTGAAGTTTTTCTTAAAAAAATATGAAAAGAAATAAAAAAAAAATAAAAAATAATAATGACAATTTTTGAAAGGTTGCTAAGAAATTACTTTAAAAAAATCAAACGCTTTTTTTTTGCTAAAATAGTTTTTATTTCTGATATTTTAATTCAATTTTTATTAATAAATTACAAAACTGCTCAAATCTTTTTATTTTACAAAGAAAAAAAAGAGAAAAAAAAATGGTTATATAAATATATATCAGCAAATACTGTACTTTATATTATGTTGATGGCAATTTAAATGGAATATTGTTTGTAGCAGAAATATTGTAAATACAAAAGAGAAATAATGCATATAAATCATATTGCACTAACTTATCGAAATGTAGTACTAATTTTAATATTTCTTGCTTAAATAATACTAGGGAAAATAAAAAAAATCCATCTTTTATAAGTTTCTACGTCTCCAAAATGCACGAATTCAAATTAATTTCATTAAATAATGCAAAGCAACAAAAATTTCTAAATTATGTAATTTGAATCATTTAAAAATCATTTTCATGTTAGGGAAAAAATTAAACAATGGTACTTCTATTAAATATTAGGAATATTTAACATATATTCACTATAAAAAATTCTCTAAAAAACGAAAAATTGCATAATCTTTTTTGAAATACTTATTTATATGCATTGCTAAACGTAACAGAATCTGTCATAAAAACATTAACTCATTATAAATGTATCTGTCATTTTCATTTTACTCTATTTTTACAATATTTACTTTTCCTATAAATATGAGTTTTTTTATTATTATTGTAGGAGTAAGTAGAAAGCATTTTTTATATAAAAATGCTTAAAGTGTTGATAAAAATGAGTTAATAAAACTGAGGATTATAAAAGTTCGAAGAGAACTTTTTAAGCGTACATCAAACTGCGATCTAACGCAATTTTTTATTATTATGTTACTGTAACTGTATCCATCAAAGGGCTTAATAATATATTTATTAATTCATTTCTACAAATTAAAAAAATTAAAAATTAATTAAATATATATTAAGTGAAAAAGAAAAGAAAAGAAAAACCTCAATGGAAATAAATGATTCTTATATAAGCAACAAATTATATTATAATAAATTGGGCAAACCCAATTAAAGAACTTAAATTCTAATTCGATTAACATAATGACACTTTCAAAGAAAATATTAAGAAATTAATAATTATTTCAACAGGATTTTTTTTACTCTTATAAATAATCACTCAAGATACGCAATTGATTCGGATTAGTATTTTATATTTATCATATAAGCATGAATTAGTGCCATTTTTTATGAGTTATTTATTCACTTACGATTCATTTCATTTAACTTTTTTTTTTCATTTTCTTAATATAATCCATTGATTTATTTAAATAAACGAACTATGAATCATTTTTTTCAACTTCAAATTATCGTTTGCATTCATTTATTATTATATTTAATATTCCTTTAACTTCTCTAAACTTAAAAAATATAATTTTTTTAATTATATTTAGAACATAAAATTAGAATGTATCTAATTTTTTGGAGAACTTTTAAATTAATAATATCTAAATAAAAATAAAAACTATTTTAGATGCATAACTGAAAATTTTGTACACTTTTTTCCCCATTTGAATTATTGGAGTTGCATGAGTAATCTAATTTGTTACGAAGCTGTGTGATTTCTTTTTTGTTTTTGATTAAAATTAATTTTATCTATTAATTTTATTTTTACGATAGTATTTTATTATTCTTTATATGGCATAAAACTCCTCGACTTCTTATTTTCTGAAGTAATTCGTTAATCTCTATTTGATTGAATGAAACAATTCGGAACGTCAGACGATTGGAACTTTATAAAATATTTGTAGTAAAGATGATGTTTCTTTTTTGTGAAATTAATTTTTATTTCATTGGAAATTAGAAAATATTTGGATGTATTCTAAGCTTAAGGTAAGTCACAGTTTTTATTAATATTGGCTTTCAAATTTTAGAATTTTTAACAAGATTTTACTTATATTTCCATAAATTTTCTTGTTCTATTTTGGAAATGAAGTTAATTCCTTAAGAACATTCTTTTTAGCATTACTTTTTTCTGCTTTAAATCACTGAATTATCTTCTTCATTCTATTTTGAAAATAGATCAAATTCTTTTAGAATATTCTCTTTTTAATATTATTTTTCAGAACATGGAAATTTTAACATATTTCTCAGTAAGTTTCCAATAACTGAATTAGTTTTTATTATTCTATTTTAGGAAAGAATTAAATTTTTCAAGAAATTTTCTTGGCTTTTGTAAATTATAATATAGTTAAGACTAAATTTTTTGAAAAACTGTAAGCAATTTTCTCATTTTTTTAATGAGAAAACATGTATAGAAATTGGTAAAATGTATTCGGACAAAAATTTATTTTTTAAGTTCTAATGTCACTTGTGCTCATTTCCGAAAAGAAGAACAGTTTTAGTGTAATTAATTGTAATGATTGTGTTTAATTAGTTAATTAATTAATGTAATGATTGTGTTAAATTTTAATTATTATTCTAAGCAAGGTTTGAAGAATTTTTGCATTCTTTTATCCATCTACTTAACAGTGTAAGTGCTCGACTTTAATAAATATTTTCAATTATACATTTTTTAAAATTAAATATGGTGATAAATTATTCAATTTTTAAATATTTTGTTTTTTTATTATTTAATTAGATAATATTTAATTAATAAATATGTCATTTCGAAACTGTGCTACAATTATGCCTCAATTAAGAATCATTGCAATACTTATTGCATTGGGTAATGCGATGTCTGCATATGTACAATTTTTGAATAATGTTTCACCAATTGAGTGATTAAGTTCCAGCATATAAGTTTGAGATACGTTAATTCACATTGATGAAATATTCTACATGGTATTTAAGGGGATTAATCGTGTGTTTTATTAGCTATCTTCAATAATTTTATTCATAGAATTAAACTATAAGAATATTTTTGACTTACTTTAAATGAGCATATAAGGAAATAAAACTTTTTTTTTCTTTAAGCAATTATAATTTTGTAGAAGTCTGTAAATTTTATTTATTATCAAATTTAACTGTAATTTTTTGTGAAACAATTTCGACGCGATTAAATATTAATGATTCGTAATTGGCAAATAACATATTAATTAATTAGTGATGATGATGCATTGAAAGAGTAATTAATTAATTTAGAATCCTATAAAAGTATAAAATGATCATGACTTTATTGTTTATTAAAAAACTATATATTATTATAATGTTTGTTATATGCTATAATGTTTGTCATTAAATTAAAACGTCACAAATGAGCAAATGGCTTACCATTAAGATATTATTTTGCTAGTTTAACCATTTCTGGCCTGGTTATACCATTTTAAAAGGCTTTTAAATACCATTTAAAAGCCTACATTGAATAATTTTCATTTGTTCTTATACTGAAGTAATTTTTTTAGAAGGCAGCAAGAACTATTTTCTATATAAGTTCTTATACAAAATATTTTTCTATATACAAATATTTATTAATTAGTTATATAAATAATTTATTATTCCTTCTTTTAATTACTTTTATTAAGTATTTGATCAATTTTCAACTTTAATTAATTATGTACAAAATAGAACTTTTATTTTTTATTTTTATAAAATTAATATAATAAAATATTTTAAAAAATTAAAATAGTAATAATATTATTTTTTAGTTTCATAAAAAAAAAATCCTCAAAAGTTAATTCTATTACCTTCTCATTTCGTCATTCAAATATGTAGTCGATAGGAATATTGCTGAAAGGCAATATTTCATTTTAGATTCGACTAATATAAATGATTTAAGAAATATTGCATCAATAGAAATAAAAAAAATAATTTTACAAAATATAACTAATTTAAAAAATTATTCTAGCTTTTTTTTGCTAATTTAATGGCATATTCTAATAATTTAGGATATGCGTGCCATGATTTTTTTTATCTTTTATGCATATTATGCAAAGGGTAGATTTGTCTTATAATCTTATCCTTTCTCTAACTAAACTGGTCTGTTAGTTTTAAAGTTTTTAAAGGAACACAAACACACAGCAATTTAGTTACAATAATTTATGCAGGAGAATTTGAACTAATTCTGCCACTTTTGCTACAGTGTCAAAATAAGCCTTTTCTATTGACGGTGGCTAATTGTGCTCTGCCATGCATCTCACGTTTTACGCATGTTTTATAGAATTAAGGGTTCCTTGAGTATGCTTATTATTCCATTCAATAAATCTTTTAATCCTCACGGAGATTTTCAACATTCACCATTGGATGAAAGTAAGCAATATCATCAATGTTCATGAAGCAATTTCCAATAACTCTAACAAAATTGTTTACTTGAGGCTTTATATTGTCTTACAAATAAATCTGTGCATTGTTATGAATGTACACATAAAATCAATCTTTCCAGATTGTACACCACTATCTCTGGAATAAAAACTTCCTAGATTTTAGTGGAGTGTGCGCCTTTTGAGATTCAAAGCAAAATGTACAGATATTTTAAACCAGGGAAATAATGAATTTATTTTAATTCTTCAGCAATATATCTTCCCACTGCTGATATATGATGGAATGTTCACAATTTCTAATTTATCCCACAATTCTTCAATAAGAATTATATAAATATATTTTTTATTCATATTATTTGCTACATTAAGAACAATGCGTAAATTATGTACATAACACAGGTTTTTTTTTTCATATTACCTAATTTTGACTTTTTACTTTCTTGTTTGATCAGATTCAAAATATTCATCAACCAATCAATAACACCTTTTTCCCTTACATGATAACTATGTAGGGCTCTTTCATTTTGTAAAAGTTTTCTTTTCGAAAATATTGTATATTGTGTGTGTACATTAATTTAGGATACTTATTATATTAACAAATAATTAAATGAAATTCCCTTTTAGTTTTCTCTTTTTCAATAGTAGCCTTTTTTCATAGGAACGGGCTTTTACATATAACTTAATTAATGTTTCACCATTTTTTCACCCGAATATAATTATTTTTAGAGTTGTAGAAAAATTCAAAGAAAATAGTTGTATCTTTGCTAAAATAAGATAAACTTCTCTAGATTCAATTTTTTATAGATTAGTGTCAGTCGAAGATTAAATTTTCTGACCTCTGAATCTTCTTCTTTTTTCTAAGAGGGAGGGAGGGATTTTCGGAAATAAAGCCTTTAAACGTGAACAATTTAAAGCAGCCGTTAGATCCCCATGTATATAAAAAATAATTGTAAATACAGAAGCCAAATGATAACAATACGTTACGAAAACAAGAACAAAAAATTGTTCCTGGGGAGATATAAAATAAATCCAAAATTTCCCAATGTTTATTGAAGTATCTAAATATTTTTAGAATTTATTTTCGTGCTACATGTTTTCTTAAGTCGTTATTGGAAATCTTAAGAACCTTCGTGAAATCGAACAGTCGCCATGATCCCCCAGCCAAGGACCAGCTGTTCCGACGCAGTGCTCTAGTTTTCATTGATCGTGTTCCTTATCAATTCCTATTGTGCAAAATCGAAGATGCTCTCTGTCCCATTGTTATGATAGACTACCAAACGACTTTTTAAAAGATGTACTCCTTTTCAAAACGAACGGATTAAGGAAAACTTAATCCTTCGAATTCGGAGAATCGTTTGAAATGGACTTGGAAGTGGAAGTGAAAGTTGCTTTTTTCCCTATCGTTTGGCTGTTCGCTGGGAAAATTGTGTGGGTTGCAATGGGACTAATCATGAAAATAATAATAAAAAGAAGGACAGGGGTTCTGGGAGGGATAGAAGCCTGAACGCATCCTGTTCTTTTTCGTTTTGTTCGAATCCACAAACCCAAGGTTGTAAACTTGGAGGGATTAAAATTTTCTCAGGATGTTTTCAAGGCTTGGAATTTTTTTAAAACGTGCTTTGGGAAAAGTTAGATTTTGATATAATGAACTTTAAAATACTTTTAGATGAACTTATAGATTAGAATCTTTAAGGAAGCGCTCTTTTAGCGCCTCCCTTTGGTCTCAAGAACGAATGGTTATTCGAGCAAACGATTTCCTTGCAAACGATGTTTTAGCAAATGCGCCGGATAACATTAAGCATCTGAAAAAATACGCGGACTCTCACAGAAAAACGGATTACTGAGTAATTTTTCCTCGCCAAAAGTATCATTTTACATGTTCCATTTGGTTTAAAGAGCCAAACAGACTTTCGATTATTCGAATAAAGCACTCTTACTTATTCAAATTGAAATTAAGAAGCATTAAAATTTTCAAACATTATTTATTTATTTATTTTCTATTTTTGTGATTGAAAATTCTCTTGGTCTTATGATTTTTTTTGGTCTTTGAAAGAAAGTTTAGAAAGTCAATAATCCTGACAATTTTTAAATTAGAATATTTAGATTTATTAAGAAAGTTTTGTAATCATCTTTTGTTACTTTACTTTAAAATAGATTTAATTTTTTCATATGCGTAACATTTAGACTAACTTTCTCGTAGGCGAGCCACTATTTCATATTTTATCACTTCCATTAAGCATTATAATTAAGCTTAAAAATTAATTTAAATAATAATTGTTTTTGAAAATGTGAATGGGAAACTGGGGCCTTTAAACTTGCATTAGTTGATGGCGTCTGCAGGACATAATCAGTCTTTATCCTCATATTGTCATATTGCAGCCACTTTCAGAGATCATTACAGAAAACATTCTAATTCATTGCACTTCCAAAATTAATTATTATATGTGGTTTGTTATCCGAAATATTAATTTAATTTTGCTTAAGAAACTGTAAAAATATCTATAATGTTTACAATAAAGAGACTGAAAAATAAAATTGTATTTATTTTTTTCTATTCAGCAACGTTAACTCTTGATGGTTCTTATATAGGTCTTACTCAAGGACCTTTTTTTAAAATCTTGATTTACATGATACACACTTTTATGAATTTTTTATTCTCAATATATATATAGTCTTGTTTCTAAGAAATAAAATTTTGGGAAAACTTAAAAAATAATATGTCTGTAAAATTCCTAGAAAAAGAATATGTCTGTAAACATTTTTCAATCATCAACCTATTTTAAGTAATTTCATTTATAAGTTTTGAATTATATAGGTTGCTGTATAGCATTATAACTATACAATATTTTTCTGTTACATGTATTTTATCCACAAAAGCACTTTTACTTTCTCATTTGAAAAGTGTAGTAATTGAAAGTATCGTAATCTTCCAGAAATTTAAATTCGGAAATATGATGAATTTTCCCATTTCACATCTCACTGAGTCCAAAAATGTATGTTTAAAATATGCCTGTATCTTCATACGCTTTGAATTAAACGGATGAAATTTGGATTAGGTTCTTTATGACAAATTTGTAGATTTTATTCCAGATTTGATCTAAATTTATTCCGTGAAAATCTGAGCAGCTGTTTAAATACATGATAACTACAAAAAGGAAGAAAGTTAAATGAATAAAATCTGGCGCTCATATTTAATATCTAAAGTGTAAGTAAGTATCTAATTTGGAACAAAATCCATCAAGCGATTCATTCAAGCATATAAAAGAGTAATTTCAAAAATACAGTGATTTAACTGTATGAAATTTGGTATGTGATTCTGTGACGAAGGTATTAAGGCATGATGATTCCTAACGTGCTCGGAGAATACTTTTAGAACCTTTTTAAAAATGCAAAATATCGTTCATTCTTTTCAACACCTCATCAAAATCGAATTATCATTTCTATTTAGAAAAAAAGAAATCTTATTAATTTTTCTAAAATTTTTAAACAGTGCAATTTTTTTTAGTTTTTATATTTGTTTTAATATCTACAATTGATTATTAAATGCTTTATTAATAATAAAATGCTGAATGATGAAATTTATATGATAAATGTTATAAAACTGAGACTTTAAGTTTTTGAATTTGTGAGAACTATTAAGGGAATGGAATATTTTAATTATTGTTATTTTTTTTAACATTTTTTTAAAATATAAAAATTATGGTTTATTTAAAGAGAAACAAAATCTTTGTTCAGCACTGTAGTTGACACTTTTGTATTTGGTTGCCTTGGAAAAATTAACCACAAACATTACAAAGATTGTATCGGATAAAAATTTACCTGGCTAAAATAAAGCATTCCTGAGGCCCTCACAAGATGCAGGGTAATTCAATTTCTAACACCCCGTCGGGAGTAGCCCTGCAGTTGACACCTAAGCGTCACCATTTTTCTTCAAGGACCTCTCTCCGGGGTCTTTCTTTGTGGCGAATTTTACGACTGACCCCCTCAAAAGGCATGATCTTACCAGTCATTTGATGCTGTCACTTGGCGACAATTTTGGCTGTCTTTGACAGTTATTGCATCGTTTGGTAGCCTGTTTATATTGTCTTCCGCTGCCACACAGATGGTTACCTAGAGGCCCTAGGGAATTTATACGTCCCACTTTATAAAACTCTGCAGGATAGCATCATAACAGTAGTTTGCTGTTTCTTCGGCACTAAATAACAGACTAGTTTCTAGGTACTGCTTTTATCAGGATTCTCCGCCTACCTTGAACTAAACTAAATAAAAAGTAGGTCACTAGTGGCATCGGTTTATTTATTTATTTTACTTCAGTAGGGAGGAGAAATAGAATTTACGTTATATTTCTGCGTGATTAATTATATATTTTTGTTTTTCTTATTCTTGAAATGCCGTGTGGCTCTTTCAAGTCAGTACTATAAATTTTTCAGGCATTGAACTCTGCACTTATTTTTGTTTGTTTAATGATACATTTGTTGCATACTTATTGTTTAAAGATATACTAACAATCTTTATGATTTAAATACGTGTTTTTGAAATACTCATAAATAATTTGTTAAAACTGAGCTGAAATAAGTTCAGTTTTACTTCTTCTCCATGGATAACTTCTGCTTCTGTTTTGGGTATATTACAGCTTACAAAAAAATTTTCTATTTAAAAAATAAAGATATTTTTTTGCTGAATTTTTAAGTATTAATATTATATAAAGCAAAAAAAAACTCAAGATATTTTTTGCTTGATTTTTAGTATTTAATATTATTTATTTCCTAAATTGATAGCACTTCAATTGAATCATAAATTAATATCATTATCACCAATAAAGAAGCATCTGTCTGTCCCTGCAACAATCATAAATGGGCCATTTATTTAAAAGAAGTCTTGTGCCTAGTTCCAGTTCAGTTTTATTCTTCGAATGTGTAACACAGTTCTTCACATGTACACAGCAGTGTAACGAGTATAAATAATTCCTGAATGTAATATGATTTTTTCGTTTAAATTCAACTTCAGTGGCTTAGGAAGAACTTATGTCTTCCAGTAATATGGCATTATTTTATGACCTTTTCGTCGTATTTGCTGTAAAAATAATTTCCATGCAATTTTCTCACCATATCTGAACACAGACGCCTCCGTTTGTGTCAAACGGTTTGTTGCATATAAATGCCTTAAGAATATACCAGGGATCTCAATGCTTTACATAGAGCTCCCTATGACTGAAGTTCTGGATATTTATATTCTTCTTTTAATACATCTGTAGGACTGAATTATTAAACAGGAAAAGTAAAAAATGAAAAAAGCCATTGTAACTTCAGATCTCTAAGCTTTTTATAATGCTTTCAACGATGTATACACTACTATTCCATGTAATTTAACAGGGAGATGAATTAGAATATATCAAATTAAAGCCAAGCGTCATTTAAATCTCAAAATATTATTCTAGTTTTTCTTCTTCTTCTTCTTTTTATTTGGGTAGTTAGAATTGGGTAGTTTTATTGGGTAGTTAGAATATGTTTCAAAGTTTTACTGCATTTTTATTCTAAAATAATACTTAAAGCTACATTTTTATTCTAAAATTAAAATTACATTTTTATTCGTTAAATATTTAAACAAATTCTCTGACAGATGATTTATAGTTAATTTTTTTCTTATGTCTGTCTATTGTAACATTTGATACTAAAATATGCTTACATAAAAATTAAATTAAAAAAATCCCATCTGATTTTAGATGAGAAAAGATGGCCCCAAAATTATGCCAACATATCTTTTACAGAACCTAATACGATCCCGATACTCCCCCACCCCCTACCAACTACTCATAATAAAGATCTTTTTGTTCTTAATTATACCTTTTGCTAATAATGTAGAGAATCATTCAAATTTAATGAAATAAATGCATTTCACAAGAAGCGTCTATTTGGTTAATGGCAATCATAATTTTTGATTAAAAAAGATGCACTTTCAAAATTTGATGCATATTTCCTAAAAATGAAACACATTTTTAGCATAAATGGCTAACTTTTCTCTTGTCTTTTAAGTGTCATACAAAAGAAAAACTATAAAACTTTTATTGATTTCAACGATGTTATTGCCGGCGTCCTGGCATAGAGGAAGCGTGTCTTCCTCGTGGTCTGCACGTCCTGGATTCGAGTCCCTGATCGGGCCTGGCTTTTCTTCTGTGTGCTATCTGTGAGATGTGTGAATGTGCCTCCCTGTAAAAAGGGACTATGCAAGTGAGTCTCATCCTCATATGAGTTAGAAATCAGATTTCGATCCTGGCGTGCTCAGGAGTCCAAACCTATCATCACCATTATTAAATGTTATTTAGAAAAAGGAAAATTACATAGGATATAACATATCTTTTTTCCAATACAAGATTAGTAGAAAATTAACAACATTTGACCTATAGAAGAGAGAGAGAGATCACAGCTTAACACAGCTAATTGATAAAGAAACTGTCTTACTTGAAAAGAAGATCGTGGTGGCCTGGTGGTATGGTCTCGATGTCGGAACCAAAGAGTTATCAGGTTCGAGACCCGATTCCACCGAAGAACCTTCGTGTGAGGGTGTCTGTTGCACGTTAAATGCATTAGGATCAAACGCCCTTCCGCTGTTGTGGTGCGATGTGGAGAGGGGGCATGCCAACGCAGGTGTTGTCCTCGTCATTTTCCCACGGCTGAAAAATACTAGGTCCATATCCATATAACCCTAATGTTGCTTTACAACGGGTCGTTAATATAACTAAGCTAAAACTTGAAAAAAAAATTCTTTTCACAGGAAGTCAACTTCTCCATAAAGTTTAATCCATAATTCATTCTTATTGTGGCCTTAAAAAATATTTATATTCACTCATAGCTGAAATTAAAATTCATTTACAATAAATTATTTTTACTTTTTTTATCTTAATAATCAAGTTTTATTTCAACAAATCTAATTTGATTTCATTTCTACAAACGTTATTCATACATTAATTATATCTCATCAATTGCCTCTATTCATTTTATGCCTTCGATCCTCTTTATTACTTCCACAACAAATGATGAATGAAAGTTGTATCTGTGGGAACTTTATGAATGAAGGAGTACAAAAGGAATTTTCATTCACGTCGCAAACTTCCTCCAACTCCCTTCCATGGCAAAGGTTAGTTAAGGAGTAAAATAAATGTGGGTGAGTAGTAGAAGTGAACTCGTGAGGATAGTGCACGCTTTTCGTTCATCACGAATGACGCCTGCCTCCTGAACCCTTTCTAATGAATGAAGGTGAATGACGTATAATAATAATAAAAAATAATGGAATTACTTCATCAAAAATAAAGCAACGTTTCTGTTGAGGGAACCATACTTCTTTAGGTGTGTAAAAGAAATTCGGTTGAAAGGTACATAATTTTTAGCGTAGCTTCTTCATACTTTTTAACTTATAGTTTAGGAATAGATGAAATTTCAGTATGTTTGTTCAGTTAAAAGGATTGAGTTTTCTGAAGTGTGGTATGTTACAGTATAGAGGATGCTTGTTATTGAAAAAAAAAAACATAATGACAAGTCTAAATGAATATATAAAATACTTATGAGTATTACGTTACCCTAATTTCAAATTAAAATCAAAATAATTGGACCAATAGTAGAAGAAAATCACTTTATTTTTTAGAGCTTTTCATTTTATGTTTTTACAGGAGTTTTTATTTCCAATAAAGATTTTTAGACTTTTGAAAACTTTTAAACGAAAATAATATAACTATTACTGATTCGAGTATTATCCTATTTCTATAAATAAATCTATTTTTGCTAAATTTTATCTGCAATTCTGTCAGGAAGAAGCAACGACAACAAAAAGATCCCACCCTTATCTATGAATGGAACGCGCTTAATCTGACCTTGTAACATTGCAAGCAAACCACCAATTAAAATCCGCTATCTTTTCTAGCTTAGCAACTAGATTTGCCTGCATTGCATGAATTCATTTAAATATACCTTCTTTGTGGAGTAGATGTGATACATTCATTACCTTTCCTAAACATCCTAATAAATATTCTAAATTAATAATAATTAAAAGTAAATTATTGAATCTAATAAACAAGAAAAGATTCAAAATGACATTCTTTGACAAGAAGAATAATAAACTGTTGCAGCTGAAGTGGTATTGAAAGTAAAGCAAAATTGTATTAAACATTTTTTACTTGCTTTTGAATTATGTGCGTATGCTTATAAAGATATCTTAAAATCTAATTTAAATCTAATTAATTTCTAAATTTTAATCGTAATTTAACATACATTAACTTTATCCTAAAATGATCTCTTATTTTTTATCCAATTAAAAAAAATTATTTAATTAATTTTGCACTCTCTCTATAAAACTGCTCGTATCTGCATGTTCTCGAACTCCGAGTGAAGAGATAAAAATCCCTAAAGCTTACAGTATTCTTTTAAAGGTACCTAAATTTCCCTTTCCTTAGACTACATGTATCAAAGAAATCCCTATCAAAATCTATTAGTAAAAACTATTTTATTCTTGCACTTGTATCACGATGTAAGCGATTTTCAATTTCATCATGTGTGTGTGTGCGTGCGTGTGTGCGTGCGTGTGTGTGTCTGTGTCTGTCTGTGCGTGTGTGTACTCCATATTAATCTTGATTTGAGGCAGATTTCAGAATCTTGGACCAAAAGCGTGGAGAAAACACGTTGCATTTTCAATTTCGTTTTTATTCCATCTCAAGAGGCACGGTACGCAGCACAACAGCAGGAGCAGGTTCACTAAGCGTACAAAAAGCAAAAGAGAGACAAATCATTTATCTCTGGTCTTATATACCATGATACTCCCATACATCTGCCGCGTGTACATTTCCACGTGTGGGAATTTTTACAGGTTTTGACCTAGACAAGAGAAATGCAGGAATCCTCCAAAAGAATCCATCCACATCAGTGATTTATTACCCATCCACTAGGCACGTGGAGTTACCAGTGATGCATTATCTTTATAATATTTCATTTGATTTATTAAATAAGAAAAGTGGAATAGGATCAGAAAATAATCGAACATTTTAGAATGAAATTTCTGTGGAATAAATTACATAAAACTTTAGAAATTAATTACAATTAAAACACACGCGCGCGCGCAAACACACACACACACACACATATAAATTTTAAGAACTGAAGAAAATCAATCAGAATTTAAAGAATTCGTTTTCTGATTTACTGTATTGATTTAAAGTTCGATTTCCATGCACTGTTTCATTTTCGAATATTACCCTCAGAAACCGCAGGAGAAGATCCCCCCCCCCCCAATAGTGAACACCCTCCGATAAAATAGAAGATCCTCTCACTTAATTATAGAAATGACGTTCATATCACCGAATCTAACGAGCAATCGTGAGAATATAGGGAGGGGGGAGTATACGAACAACGTGATGCGCTGACACCTGCCCCCGTGATTAAGGGGCCTCAAATTTTTTTACCACCTTCGCTTTTAGAAATCTTTTTTTCTCTGTCCCTCAATATTTCTATACGAATAGATGCTATAAAAAAGAATATAGTAAAACATTTCAGCCATGTAAAATCACCATTTGTGTTAATTAGCTTAAAGTTTAGGTTAATAACCACTCGAGCATTATATTACAAAAAAAAAACCACCCTCATTTAATTCAATTAATGAACTGAATTTTAAATCAGTACAACTTTTTTTCAGCATAGTTTTCTAAAATTGTTTATTTGAAATTTATACTGCTTAAGTACTAAAATTGGTTAGCCGATGTATTATCCAAGCAAATTTTTTCTGAAGTATTAAGAACATAAAAAAGACTTTTCTGAGAGATTCTTTTATAGTATTTTCAAAATATTTTTGACCTGCTCAACAGCGTGTATCTTTCTGACACATTTACAGCGCCATTACGGAGTTTATGAATTGAATTTTTTCTCATTATTATATTTTCGCTAAATAAATTTCCAATTATAAGAGGTCCCCTCTCAATGAGGTTATTTTACAAGGTTCGTATTGTGAAAATTTGCTAAAATCAGCTTTGTTACTTTCTTTTTTGAAAAATTCGTTGACTAAGTGTTATTAATAATCCTTACCTTCGCTGAAAGTCGTCTGCGTTATAAATATTGAACAGAATTAAATTTTAATGACTTCTCCGTTTATAATGTTTACCGAAAGCTATTTAGACAAAAACATTTTCCTGTTGAGCACATGCATGGTATAAACCGAAATATATTAGACAAATTATTTATTAAATCAACGGAAATATTATCCCTCTACTTTTTAGTATGCATTCAAAGTATGGAATTCTCTCTAGACAATTTCGTTACGTAATCATGTACGAATGTGTATTTTGGAGCAGTATTTATTTTAAGTGAACCAATTTATTCTGAAACTTGACACTGCTTAAAAAATGATTTTGCAAATATATATCACGAAAAAATTCTATAGTTCTTGTGAACATTTTTCTATATCAGAATAGAAAAAGAGCATTCTTTATTTATATTCTGGGCTAGCGAGCTAAGGTTAGTGAGCATAACACGACAGAGTATCAAGAATCAAAGGAAGAAAATTATGGGATCAATACTTTGGCTTGTTCTTAATCAAAAATTTTCCAAAAGGTAATATTTATATGTTGCAGTTTCCTCAAACCGAAATGCAAAAAAGAGGAATTAAAATTTAAATTACAGCTCTTTTAAAATACCTGCTTAAAGGTGACTCTTAATTATCAAGGTGGCTAGAAAATTATAAACTATGCAAAAACTATAAGCTAGCTGCTCAAAAATTTTGTACATGAACGCTTCTGAATACGTAGCTTCCATTTATAAAGCGGAAATGACTAAATCATATTCTGGCCGATAGAGAGAAATAAAAGAAGTTGCTAGACAAATAACCTTCTTATTTGTTTAAAAAAACGTGCAGCAGTTTTTCCTTGTGACAAAAATAGAATTTGAAAAATGGCAATTGCAATACTGCTATCATGCTCAAAGAATCTAAACCTTTCTCGTCTCAAAAATTGCCACCAAGTTTTATTATCACTCTGTTAAAAGATGCATAAGAAATGCGCAACCTGCCGAATTTAGAGACATAATAATTAAATTTCAGTGTAGTAAAAAAGAGCTTTTAGTTTTACGACCGCCGCAACTCCATTTCTTCTCTACTGGTCAAAACATTTACCTTTTATTTCTGAAATTAGAATCACAACTCGGAAGAGCATGTGCGCAAAATTTGTTTCTAACCTAACCTGTGGATTTAGTCGAAATCCTTAAATACGTGTTTAATATGTATACCTGATTAATTTATTTATATAATTGATTTTTCCCCTAAGTATTATATCGTATATATTTATATATTTTACAGCTATTTAAATTACTTCCACAGTTATCATCAGTAACTGAAATGTTATAACGATATTAAATGTTTTGAACGATTTATTTGAAACCATACTTTTTCTTTAGATAAGTGTACACAATTTATTTCATGTTGTTGTTTCTAATGGCACTTGTCATGGACAAGCTCGCTGATCCATCAGCGGATTTAAGCCGAATGAGCGCCTCTTGTTTTCTAGTGGCTCCAACTAGGGCCAAGAATACGACTTAGCTACTTACTCATTCCATTCGCTTCACTGCCCCTTTTTACAGAGGGACACATTCACACATCTCACAGACACAACACAGAAGAACAATCATGCCTGAACCGAGACTCGAACCCGGGACGCCCAGATCACGAGAGAGACTCACCACCCCTATGGCAGGGCGCTGGTATTTTTTTAATGTAAAGGTATTTGCAGTTTCAGTTTGATAGCGTTTGAGAGATTAAAAGGCTACAGAAATCTTTCAAAAAAATTAAACATTTTACGCCAACAAATTATTTTTCGCCAGATTATAAGCATTATTACAAAATCAATTACGAAGCGAATGCATCGAACTATTTTTCCTTCGTCACTTACATAAATCAAATTAAATGATCAGTCCTTCGTCATCCTACTGAGTTCCGTATTAATATCTGATACTTGTAACAATAAATAACAGAAGACGACAACTAGCACTTCACAAGATAACGTTCTACTAACCCTTAGGTGCCCAAAACATGTGTTGGATGGTCATACCCGGATGTTTCGGAGCATTTCCTTATCACACTCATTCCCCTTAAAATCGCGCATCATCGACTCCCTTGGCAGTAAATATCGATTAAAATATCCATGCCTAATCGATATGAAGATCGAAGACTCATTTAAATTCCTGCCACCAGCTCTGCACTTGCTGCGTCATCAGATAATAAAGTCGTTGATATCGGCGATTAAAAGAAGTCTTTAAACGTGATCTGCGAAGAAGGAAAAGCAACAAGAAAGGTTTTATGTCTTCCACGTTTAAAGTAATGAAAGCTGTGACAAGCCGTCGATACCAGATATCTTACCATGACGTTACATTTTACATTTTTGCCGAGAGCAGGGTTGCCGGCTGATAGGGGTGAAATAATGCCAACTTTGTTCCTTTTTAAAAAGGCCAAACTTCGGCGCGTCGATTAAAACAAGCAATATCTTTTATGCTGAAGCAGTTTTTTTAAAAAAAATTATATTTCAGAAAATTTATATTTCAATTAAACATTCATTTTGGCGATTACCGAATTTATTTTTAAAATAAGGTGCACATTATTTTGCCGTTACAATTCGATTTTTTTTTTCTGGGAAAACTAAGGAGCTGTAATAGATAATGCAAATGAAAATGTTAATGTATTCAATAATTTAAATCTTAAGAAATGTCAAGGCTAATTTACAATTTTTTTTAAATATTCAACTTTTTGATAAAATTTTAAAAACTTATATTTAATACTTTTAACTAAAAATCATAATCTGATTTTTTTTGTTATTGTTATTGTTGTTGTTGCAAGTTTTTATAATTTTTATTGCCAAAAATTTTTAATTTTTACATGTGGCACTTTAAAATTCGGTATCATTCCATTTGTGATAATTTCAGAAATGTGGAACGATTGTTTTGAATTCGACCTCGTCGATTTTACTGAGATTTTTACATCCCCATAAACAAAATGCTTGAATTGAAGAGATTCAGTGCCAAATGTGAAAAGTGGATCGTTCTGACAATCAGACTTGAAACTCTTCACCTGAACAAATTTTGATCCTTTATCTGATACAAAAACCATTTGGTAATTTTTTACCAGAACATTTCTGAATTATCGAAATCACATTTACAATGATGGCCAACATTGTAAAAAAATTTGGAAATTTTATGCTTTCTGACTTTGTATGCTTATAGAAAATGTAACTTTTCACAAAATACAATGTCTTGAATATTATTTTAAAGAGAATTTAATAATGATTTCAAAACAAAAATACAATTCAAATATTTCAAACACAAAAAACTTGAGTGGCAATAATTATCGAGATACTTTAGATGCTGATAATGCAGTGAGTTATCAGTACTTAGTAGGGAAGTCTTTATTTTTTTATTACAGCTTCACATCGATATTTTATTGAGCTGACGAGAATTTATGCTCTTTCTCCGTTATTACATGATTTCAGGAAACAATTATAGCCTTTAAAATTAAACTTGAGCAAATATTTGACATACTTTTATTAGTAGAAAATTTGGTAAAGTTTAACTAACTTTCTTGCTTGTAATGTGATTACATAAAATACAATCTTCTTTCTATAGAAGAAAACACAATAATGACTTCTTCGAGCTTTAAACGTGATATCCATTCCTGCAGTCAGTTATTCACATTTGATTGATTCCTAGAACGTGATTGGTTAGGAAAGTTATTGATTACAATCCACTTCATCACTGTTTTCGTTTTTTAGATTAAAGTCAAATATAATTTTTTTTGTATTGAAAAGAATTTTAATTTTAATTTTTGTATTGAAATTAGAATTAAGTTCTCTTTAACAGGATATGTAAAGGTTTGCATTTCGTAAAACGTAACATTTTCTATAAACATCCAAATTTACAAAACGAAGTTTTTTTAAAGTATCCACAACTTTAGCCAAAATCGTGATGTTCGGGAAAATAGGCATTCTATAAAAAAAATCCATCTAAAATTTTACAGAAATCTCAGTTTTTATAAGATTTGAAATATGAAAAAGGTTTTATTCTTCAAGCCTTTTTTCTTTTGTTTTTAATAAACGCGATCAGACTGGCAGACATAGTTTAACAAAAAGCAAAAATTCCGCTTGGTAAGTTAGAAAGTAAAAGTAGATTTCTGATTATCTAAATTAATATTTCCAAATTCTTTTCAATCATGAGACTAAACCAATCAAATGCATATATATCGAAGTGACTAGATAATATAGATAATTATATATACCCCATAGTTCAATATTTATGGAAGATAAAAATTTAATACTATCTGTATAGCCACATTTAGATAAGTAAATAAAAATCATCAATTGCCTTCTAAAGAACTGAAACATGCGCTATCTTGTGAAATTTTTTAAAGCTAATCATATTTTGTAATAATTTATCTTATAAAATTATTTCAAATAAATTTTTCTGCTGCCTATTATTTTTTCAAATTAATGAAGCCAAGTAAGTATATAAGTTTTCATTTAATTATTTAAATATGACAATACAGATCAAAATAAAGGGGTTGAAAACCTTTTTCAGCTCTTAATATTCAAACAATTTCAATCATTGAAAAACATTTTTAAAAAATCTTTTGCTCTTTTTTGACGAGACTCTAATCTGCCTGATTTGATTTATTTTCTTCAGTCGTAAAGAAACCAACTTTCTTTGGAAAATAAAAAGGAGAAATTAAAATTTCCACTCTCACCCTTTCCAACATTTCTGAATGAAATAGTCCATATATAAGCCCATCCAGCATATCCTACAATATGTCCCAGAGAGGTTAACAACCAATTAAAATTACCCTGGTGTATGGCGTGAATTCAACAAAATAAGATGGACTTATTATTATACTCATGCATACACGCGTGTGTCCTCACGTATAAGCTTTTGAACAGAATCTGATTTTATGTTCTAGGGACAATCAGTATCTTTGAAAACAGTTTTCACCATGTCATGTCATGAGATTCATTGCAATAAGCAATCTAGAATCCAATCAAAAAATTCTGCCTAAAATATAATTCTTCGGAGAATTAAACCTACAGAACATTGTGTAGTCATTTGGCTACATTCTTTTATTTCCATTCATAAACTTACATTTTTGTTTCAAAAATCAAAAATTCAGTATACAGAAATCCTTTTCTAAAGGCTTTTTGATAAAAAAAATCACCGATAAATGCCAATAGTGGTACTAGAATCAAATTCATTGAACAATACATTATATCCATATACCTGGGGAAATGCTAAAATGGTTGTTACTTTGAATTGTTCTACCATTAAAAATAAGATTACAATATTTTTTCGCATTGTAAAAAGATATAGTGGTGAAAAGAAACTTTATTTTAATTACAGAGTTGTTATAATGTGATCTCTGTCCCTAGAATATTTCATAATGTAGCCACTTGAAGCAATTTTTTTTTAATTTCAAGAAAACAAATAATTTAAAAATTATTTTAATAATTTTT
This sequence comes from Argiope argentata, assembly GCA_026289955.1. Lineage (NCBI taxonomy): Eukaryota > Metazoa > Arthropoda > Arachnida > Araneae > Araneidae > Argiope > Argiope argentata. The sequence continues at coordinate 230,348 of JAOUZG010001200.1, forward strand.
CTGAATTATAATCACAAAAACAAAAACAAAAACTGAACATATTTTGTTTTGTAACAAAATAAAAACTATTCAGATATTCTTGGTTTAAAATGAGTAAACCATCGGAATATTTATTCCAGTTATTTGACAAGTATATTTTTTATTTGCGCATTTTGAGAGTGTATGCATGAGAAAGAGTAAACAATTTTTAAAAAAATAAAATTATAAATTAAAATAAACTAATGAGAAGAGTGAGAAAAATAAAAATTAAATTTAAAAAAAATTAAGGAAAAGTTTTCCGAAAAAAAGAGAGAGCCAATTTTCCAAAATTTGGTCATAAAAAGTCCAACTTAGTAGTCCTGGTCGAAACGCTGAGTGTTTTTATACATGCAAATTGTAAAATAAAGAATTAAAATGTCTGAAGTTTCTAGCTGCTTGTTGATAGCGTTACTAAACGGTTTATGGTATGATGGGTTTGTTATGTGATATGTATTTAAATGGCTTGTCAAACCTGTTTCCATGTCTACCAAACCCTTCAAATAATCGCTTTAGCGAACGGCGTGAGCGTTTTGTTTCTGGGTGGCATTCGCTTTACGAAGGGATTTATATCAGAAATCACAGATGATGAAACGTTCTATAATGGACTAAATATCAGTAATTTTGCTTTGAGATTCTATATTTTATTTACAGAGCAATTTAACTGGAAAAGAATCACACCAAATGGATTTATTTATTTCTAATTAATATGCCAAAAGAAAACCAAATGACTCCTCCAATTGTACAAATGCTCAAGAGGTAATTTTCATATTAATTACTCTTTTTGAAATGCAACTATTATAAAAAGATGTTGGAAATCAAACTGATTTCTAAATAGTGTTTAAAAAAATAATTTGCGAATGGAATAAAAATGCATTCAAATTTTAATTACTTTGCAAGGAAATAGGAAAGAAATCTTATCCTAGATTTTTTTGAAAAGTATACATCTTGTTGAAATATTAAATAGGTTGAAAAAGATAATTAACTTGTTTAGATTTTTTCTATTGAATGTAAAAATAAATTGTAAGTAAATAAAATATCATTGAAAAAAGCATTTAAAGAAATACCATTATTAGACATTGAATTGTATATTACTTTCATTAAGAAATGTATAAAGAACATCTATTACTGGATACGAATTACGTTTATTCATGATGGTCTTTGGCAACGCATGTACAATATAACAATGGAATTATGTCTAGAAGTGGTAATCCATACCGAAATCGCATTCTTTAAAAGAGCTTGTTTTCTTTTCTTAAAATGCACAGTATAGTTTCATGGTTAATATTCTTGAACTAAAAAATGGAAAGTAAATTTTTGTAGAGATGGTGCCGATTCATGTCATTCAAAATTCTTTTTCAATTCAGTTTTTTTAAAGAAATTTTATTATCGGCGTTTTATTTTTGATTACTCTCTAATTATTAAGAAATAAAGAGCGCCTTTTTTGATAATATAAATTCATAAAAACTTTTTTCCCGCATTTATCTTTCCAAGGAAAATATCATGTTTCATATTTATCTCATTTCTGACACAAGCTGACCATTAAACTCTTTTTTTTTGTATTTTTATTTAATTTTTTTATTTGAGTTTTTGTCAACGTGATGGCAACGTGCTGACAAAAGATTTTTTTTCCATGGACGACGTTCTTATAATGATTAAATTATATTTTTTATTTTGAATGAAATAAATTGTTGAACAAATTCTCAAAATATTTATTAAAAATAGAGCCTTAATTCATATGCTAAAAAATGATATAATTGGAAAGATAAATCTTCTGAAATTTCAGATGTTGTAAAACTGTTTTTTTTTTAAATGTAGTATTTCCAAATATTATTGCGGGAAATCGCTAGAATTTTGCTTCATTTTTAATTAATTAAAATTACAATTGAAATTAAGCTGGCTTTCTGGCACAGAGGTAGCGCGTCTTCCTCATGTTCTGTATCCCGGGTTCGAGTCCCGGTTTGGGCGTGGTTGTTCTTCTGTGTGCTATCTGTGAGATGTGTGACTGATTATCCCTGTAATGTGGTGAGCGTGTAGCTAACTCATACCCTTGGTCCTAGTTGGCGCTTCTTCAAAAACAAGAGACGCCCCTTTTGGCTTAAATATATTGCTGTATCAGCAAGGGGCTTGTCCACAGGCAGGTGCCATAAGTAACAACAACAGTTATTGAAATTAACAGAAGTATGTACATTTTTATCCTCTAAAGTATACATTTGTCGAGATGGATAACGACGACGATAGGCGTTCAGACGATCTAGTCTGAAGAGCGCCAGAACACACACATACATATTATCTTTATTCTACTTAAAAAAAGAAATCAAAATTTTGATGTTTACAACCTCTTTCTTCTCTTTAGCTTTCAAAAAAATTTGTGCACGAAAATATTTTTTTATGCTTTATTTCCTTTATGCTAAAAGAAAATTTAATTTTCAAGTGCTATCGAATGTAAAGGTATTTTTCTTTTTATTAATTTAATAACTTATGAAAATTAATTTTTTAAGAATAATTTACTGATTATCTTAAATTGTAAAATATTTTTTTCAACGAGTTTAATTGCCTACATTTTTCTATGGCGTTAAATCTATGGAGAAAATGAATGAGCTAACAATAAAACAAAACTAATCATACTTTGTCTAGACGTAAATGGAATGCTTGATTTCATATATCGATACCAATATACATAAAAAAAGAAATGACGATGTCAAAAATTTGATATTGATGTATTCAAGTATTCAATGCCTTCCAGAGTCAATATTTCTTTACTTTATGAAGATAAATTACACAGGAATCGACTCCGTTCTTTCGCCAATCTATCATGTCTCATTAAGACATGTCACAGTAACATCAGCAAGTCAAACTGGCAACATTTTAGTAATAATTAAACCCACAAATGTGTCATTTGGAATTCCCTTCTCAATCATTACAATCCCCTTAACGACTTTTCTCGAATTCTGCTGAGAACCCGCTCAAATTCGTCGGACCACACCGAAGAAGAAGCACATCAGCAAACGATCTCCATCCCTGCACCCGTGGACGAGTCTGGGAACCAGCGTCAGTGGCCGTTCCACCTCCCTCCTTATCTGCCGTCGTCGATTAACTAATATCTTTTGGTGCCGGTCCTTGTTATTATGATAATGAGTGCCAGAAGTAATGAAGGTCCTCGCTTTAATTAATGTGCCAAATCTGGAAGCTTAGGTGCCGGCCATGACGCCGCTCAGTGTCGAATACCCCCCGAGGGAGTGCATCGAACGTTAGAACTATGATTGAGAATTAAGAGTGCTTGTCGGGTTATTAGCTGCTTGTGTAAATACAAGTTAAAGAACAAGCATAGCAATGGCTGGTATGAGTAGCTTAGATAATATTATGGGAGTTTTTTCTTTCTTGTGGATGAAATTACGCGTTGTCGGTTTTGATGATCGTTTATACGGAACAGGTTAGGGTTGTTCTCAGTGTGACAGGTATATATGCAAATAAAAGGGTGCGGGATTTATGGCAAATTAATACGTAATTAAGCTAAGCTTATTGAAGATTCGTTGGGACGGGATACAAAATTCGAGAGACATAATCATTATTCATTTCATAATTTTTTTTATTTATTTATTTTGTTTTTGTTTTTAATAGAAGCTAAACATTTTCGCTTATGTAAGCTCGATTAATCTAATTATATGGCTTAAGTTTTGTGTAACGACTTAACTAAACGGAATTTTTCTTTTATCATGTGAGAAGATGATGTTGTTTTTGGCAGGAGGTTTTGGTGTCTCCGAAATTCGAAAGCAACAAATATTCGTTTATTCTTTGAAGGCAAGAAATATTCGTTTTTTCATTGATAGATAGCGAATCACCTGACCCATGGTATTTGAGGTTTGTTTTGCCAGTATCGTTTGAGATATTTAATTAAATTCATTATCAATTCCTTTTTGTTTGTCGTTTCTATGAAACGACGTCATCTTCCAGTTTGTTTGCGATTTCTTACTTTTAAATAATTAATCTCCAGCTCAGAAGATAATCGTTTGGTTGTTTTTTATTATTCTTTTTTAGTTTTAACCATCGTAATTTTGTAAAATGCGACATATATTTATTCTTTATTGATATCATAAGAGCATTCTTATAAATTTTACTTCTCAAAATACTGTAAATATTAGAATATAATTTAAACATCAATCTGCATAATGTTCATTGGATTTTACCACATATACAATAGCTTCCAGTAATAGTGAACTTTTCGTCGAAATTACTGGTTTTTTTTTTATTCTTAAAATCGGTCGAGCTCCAAAATTTGTTTGCCAGCTAGAAAAATTGAAAATGAAAGTTTAAAAAATTATCATCATCGAAAGAGAGAGAGAGAGAGAGGTCTCGTAATTTTTTCAAACCGCTTTAAACTGGTTTATTACTTCAATTAATTAAGACAAATAATCACTTAAAAATTCTCTCACATGATAACTTGAAATTCGTAACCACGGATTTCCTTTTTTCTCCACTTTTTTATGATTTATTTTGTATTTGAGGTATTATTTATCAGTTATCCGGAGCAAAATATCCTATATATTTTTTAAAAAAGTTGTGTATTATTTAACACTATTCATTAACTTTATCGACGGCATTTTCAACGGTGAATGTAATTAAGACCCGCCTCACAGGCGCCCCCTTAGAATCCAGTGAAACAGTAGCAGTTAGGGAATACATACCGAGATATTCAAGTTTGATGGACAGTAAGTAGTCCAAGTCTTCTATTAACTTTAACTCGTAACTACTACAAAATTAACTTTAAATAAAAATTATTTATTTTTAATATATTTTAAATTGTCTGGTATTAAAAGCTTCATTTGATATTGCTATATTTGTGGCTAGTATTATTATGATTGTATTTAGGTAGGTAAGTGCATATTCCACATTTATAATTAAATTATAATAAATATTACAGTCTTTTTTTATGTCTCCACACTTACGCCATTGGATGGACTACAACACTTTGAAGAAATTAGAAGTAGCCCTTACCCTTGGAAAGTAACCCCCGGGGAGGCACCTCGTAATTGAGGATGAAATGCTTCTGACATGGTGGTTGGATTTCACCAACCTGGTGCGTGCACTAATAAGAGGGGGTGGCTCCTCCCATCGTCGTACTTCCTATGGGAAGGGTTGTACCATGGCCAGTGTTGGCCTTAAGACTCAATCACAGTTCCAGAGATTATAGCTGTCGCATCGGTCTGGTCGTTCAGCCCTAGTGGTTTAAATCCGTGTGCCTTCGTGGTGGGTTGTAGAGTTTTGTATGACTTACCCTTGGAAGGTCTACCCACCCCGGAGCTACTATTTTGTTTTAATCCAAAATTTATGAAACATTTCTGTTTAATGTTTTGCATAATGTTTTGCAAGGAAGAAGTATCTTTTTTTCACAACCTCTTTCATCTCATTCCTATTCCAAAAACAAACTGATACATTCGCAAAAGCGTGGAAAAGGTATATATGAAATAAGAACATATTTCTTCTTTTTTCTGCGAATTTAATGATTAATTTGATTTCTACTATTTGAAGACGAGTTGATAGATAAAGAAATAGTATCTCAGCATACAAATAGAAAGTAAAATGATGTTTTATTAAATCAGAGAATGATTTTCGTATTTTCGCTTACTTTCTCCTGTTTTTCATAAAATGTCTTTTTACAATTCTGATTCGAGCAATATTTTGGGATCCTTTGTTTCGGAAAACAATAATTACAATCATTTTTCTTTAAAACTCAAATCCCTTTTATTATTTTATTTGCAGTAAATATTGAAAAAATTAATGAATTTGAAATTATAATTATTCATTCTTTAAAGTAAATTCATTAAACAAATGTAGAGATACTCATATATGTTACTTTATTGGTCATTTATTTGGAATTATATTTTCGGTTAAATGTAATCTATATTAATAAAAATGGATCTCGAAATGCGTTGTTAAGAGCAAAACTAGAGAACGGCTCGACCGATTCTGCTAATTTTTTAAAAAATATTTTCGTTAAAACGCGAGGATGGTTCTTATGGAGAGAAAAAATGAAAAAAAAAAATGCGAGGAAAATAGTTAAAACGACACTTTTCTTACTTTCCCGCCAAAAATCTTCATTTTCCCCTCCACACCAACTGAGTTAGATAGCAGGAAGTAATAAATTATGATTTGTTTAGAAAGAAATACGCGAAGTCAGTTGGTTTTCATTTATAGATAACGGGATATTTAAAAAAGAAAGAAAATAGTTGCTTTTATTATTAGTCTGTATGGATATTTAATCTATGCTTGCTCAAAATAAAGTCTAGGCATCGAAGAAATAAAAGAAGGGTGTGTGTGTGTGTGTCACCATTATTACCTGTGATTTTCCAAGCTGTTTTTAAACTTTCGCATCTCTTGAAAACCAATTGTGTCTTTATTTGTTTAGTGTGTCTACATTTATGAAAATTAGAATCTCCTTATTCTATAAAAACGTAGAATTTTAGACCTTTCCCTCCACCATTTAAGTAAAATATCAATTCCGGGACAATCATTGCTCAGATAGAAAGAGAAAGATGAGTAGTACAATGAACAGAACATCTGAAGAAAATAATACTAAATAATACTACAAATGAATTTAATTACTATCAAAATTTATTTGGTTTAAAAATATTTTGGTGAAAAACCTGTTATGAAATACAGCTATATAAAATATTATATCAAAATTTTAGCGAGCATTAATACTGGCGAACCGACTGGTCAACAAAGGTGGCTAGTTTTATATATATTTTTATTATTATTAATTTTACTACTTATAAAATGCTAATCGTATGCTATTTTTTTAAAATGAAAATACCATGATTCCGTTTATTTTTCCTGAAATCTAGTACTTAAAAAGTGTACTTTAAACAAAGTTGTTTTTTTAAAAAAATTAAAATTTATATCACGATGCATAACTAAGGGTGTCCAAGATATCTAATGCACCTTTTCGAACTTCAAAATAAATAAATAAATAAAAAGAGAGAACCGAGATAACGTGACGAGCAACGATCTCTTGTAAATCGTGATCAACTGAGCACAGATCAGATCATTCTCAATCTGCCCGCCAAGAAACCAACTGCCGAAATATCAGAAGGAGCTGCGACGTAAAGCTCCAAAGTGATTACACGAAATTAGCGATCAAGATTTACGCGGGTGGTGGCAACACTAGAGGATCGAAAATCGCAGCTAAATGATGGTTATTTGATGCGTCTAAGTGCTACTCCAATGAAATGGGACTTTTAATTTGGCTAGATTTGAATCTCAATTGTTTTAGATCTGCGGTCCTTTTTAGGAACATTCTTTTCCGAATCGATGGATCGTGACCTTAAGAATTTTTTTTTTTTTTTTATTCCTTTTAGCTTAAAGTTTTTTTTTAAAAACAAAGAAGCTACAATCGGTTTTAGGTAACAATCTCGATACTTTGTCGGTTTGCCGATTACTCAAGTAAAATTAGGTAATCATAGTAAATATTTCATTTTTACAAATGAGCATATTTTATTTTTATACTAAATATTTTATGAATTTTCTTTTATTATTTCTTATTAAAATTGAAATTATTTTCGAAAATTTACATTTTTTCTAGAAATAAAGTTTTTTTAATGCTAACTTTAACTATCTTAACCCTTAATAACCTAGAGTTTCAATTTTGATACTAATCTTTTAAACCGAATGTTCACATTATTATTAGTTTTTTTTTATAGGTTGGCTGTAAGTATTTTACTGTTATATAATATTCTTTCCAACGAAATTTTTAAAAAATCAAATGTCATTATTGTTTTATTTTTAAGCAAACACAGTAATATTAAAACTAAATCACTTTCGTAAATCAGGCTACTAAGGATTAATATTAGTTTAACTTAATTTTATTCTTAATTTATTAATATTAACTTTTTTAACTTTGGTCATCAGATATCAAACTTCTATTTTTATATATAAGATTTCTCCAGGAATAATAATAATTTTAAAAAACTTTAATTATGACGTTGTGAAGAGAAACAAAACTTTGAAAAAAAATATTATCGCACAATAGCAATGTTAACTATATTTAAAATAGTTAAAATTACTATTACAATAGTAAATTTAACTGCATTTAAAATTAAATAACAATTTATCAATGATAATTTTGTCACATTTTCTGTTAGCTACTAATTATAATTTGTTCTGTTGGGTTAAAAGTGTCTGACAAAAAGTCAGCAACATATAGCATAAATCTTACGCATACTTTTCTTTCAGAGAAGCATTATTTATAGTCCAATGTTCTATAAATAATGTTTCATATTTAATCATTTTCATAGATTACGATGCTAGAGACATAATTTATTGATAAAATTTAATACTTTTATTAAATTAAAACACTTTTTTATTCTTTGATAAATAGAACATTTTTATAATTGGTGGTACTCTTTTTAACTCTTCCTAAAAATAAACATAATATGTTTACTGTTAGTCATGTGAAGCAGCAAATGTAAATAACAATTTCACTATTCTTTCCATTCTTCTTACAAAATAGAATCCACAAATAATGGGGGTTTTTTTAAAAAAAATTTATTTAATAAGAAAATGGTCGTCATTTGTTTAATAATTGATTTAAAATATAGAAAATAGCTCACAAAGATAAAAATTTTATATCTTTCAGATTTGAAATACTTTTTAATTTTTGCAATTAAAAAAAATAAAGAAAGCTTTTTAAATTCAGCTATTGTGCAGTAACTGGTATGAAACTATTTAAATAGCCTGTTTCTCTAAACGCCCCAAGTATTCCGTAGATTTTTTTTCATCCTTATTCGGTTTTTTCTCTTTAAAACTATTTTAAAGTTTTCTCGTCCAGTTGCTTAGCGAAAAGTTTTCAGTCCGTAGCATCGCACTATGCTTTTACAAAATATTTCACTTTTAAAAGTAATTAAATGCTTTTTGTTTGTCCTTATAATGACCTTCAAGATTAGCAATCGGGGTACTTACACCCGGTTTCTATGTCCTATCTCTCATCAAAAGGAAGAATGGTTATTATAATAATAACTCTTTGCTTACCAGAATAGAACAAGATGTGTATATCTTTAATGCTAAGTACATTTAAATAAAATAGCGATTTTCTGTATAATTTTTTTTTTAGTTTTTCTCCCACATTTGCAAGAAATGCTTTCGATAACACAGTGGCAAATTAATTGAATCTTCAAATTTAGTTGTGGCCAGATGCAAGTTCTTTCTTTTGATTAATAATAGTTTCTTGGAACGGAAAGGTTAATTAATAGCTAATATTTTTTTTATCCCCCGATGACACCTCAAAATGTGGATGAGATGCTTCCAGTATCGGGGTTGAATCTCTCCACCCTGAAGGGTATACTAGTAGTAGAGGGGGGGAGTAGACTTCTTTCATCGATAATGGAACGTACTTCCTACGGGAAGGGGTGTACCATGACCGGTGATGGTCTGAACCACAGTTTCCACCAATGTGGCTGTTGCGGCGGTCCGGTCAGACAGTTTTATTTTTTATCCCGGAGAGTCTGATATAGCCTACACCTTTTAAAAAAATAGGGTGTTGTAAATGAGACCGTAAACGATAGTCGTATATCGCATGGGTGCTAAGAAGGTAGGTAACTGAAATTAAAGTGAAGCATTTCTATGGTATATTTTGAAAAAGTGACGAGTCAAGCTAAAGACATCTGGATCGAGTTTGTCAAACTTATAAATTAGAAACAACAGGGATGTTATTAATAATTCGTTATAAATAATAATAATAAGATACCGATAAAAGTACCTCACTCATATAATCCCCACCGAATAAATCCAAAAATATTTTAGCCGATGAGGAAACTTCGACCTCATTAAGCTTCCATACACATTATAAAGGGATTTTCCTGTGAACTGAAGAAATCTGAGACAGCCACCAGACAGTTCGAAACCATAATTAAGAATAATAGTGATAACAATACATGTATAATTGCTTTAAGGATACGAACATCAAAGGATCATTGAGTAACATTAATTTTTAACTTTCTAGACACAAAATCCCAAAACGCTTGGCTTTAAAACAACTTTTTAAGATTTTTAATGAACAGTTTTCATCTAAAGGATGTCAACCATTACATGTAATTATCAATTTAATAAAAATCGTCGAACAGCACAGCGATTGTAAACATCTGCCAAATGATATGGATTCGAATATTACATAATAACCAGTGGAAGGACAATGCTATGGATTGAAAAATAACATTTTTAATTTTAATGTACCTTAATGTTTTCCCCAAGTAGTTATAATTTAAGCCCGATTAAAAATGAATTTAACAGTGTCTGACCTATTAAAAAAGACTGGAAAGTTCTTGTTAAGAGGTAATAGCAGACTATTCAAAGTACTATTACACTTAGGCATATATGTGTGTGGCTTCACCTCAGCTTTTGTCCTGTCACGCGACTGTCTGGAAAAAAATTGCCTTTTCTGATAGTCCGTGTCTCAAAAATACAGAAGGAGGAGTCAGCAAAGTGGGTGGGATAGGGGGATGGCTGATAAGAAAGCAACCCTTTGTTCTGTGTGGGGTATTTAGGAAACGATTAGAAAAATCATCGTTTGGTCACGATTAAGCTCAAACGATAATCGTGAAACTTTAAGGGAGTTTTTTTTTCCTTTCGAATAATTTTTTTCCTCTTCAAAGGAACACAGACTTTTTGTACCAATTTTTTTTCAGTTCTCGCGCTTTATGTTTCTGACCTATAGCCGAAAGGCGACATTGAAACCATTTTTATTGTTAAGATTGAAAGTCCCCCTAATGGATTTCCGAAGCTTTGAATGATCATTGGTAAAATCATTGATAGTGCATTCGTACACGCAGAAAAACTCTCACAACTACTGAACTTAGCAAGAGGCGATGACATGTTTAAGTGAGAAATGATGTATTATATCATGAGACTGGATTCATTAGAGTGATTTAAGAACTCTCCAAATGTGAAGAAAGTTTGATTGATTACGAATTATACATTGAAAAGTTACTTTGTTTTCAATCGTCTGAATTCATTTGTCATGAAAGGGTGAAAATAATTTATCTTTTGTGCCTGCAATCATTAAGTTAATGCTCTTATCATTTAGTCCTACCCTTTTATAAACATAATATCAATGCATTTTATGAACGGTGAGAAAAATTATTACTTTAACATTATTGTTTATCGACAGAAAGGGCTTTATTACCTGCATTTAAGTGAATTTTAATTATTTTAAATGACGATGTTTAATGTTACTCAAAAGTACCATTTTGTAGAAGAAGGATTGTAAAGCATATTATTAGAGGTACATAAAAAACACCTATAGTCCTGTCTCACCATCTTTAGCGGAGGCAATAATTAAGACTTTCGAAAGAATTTAAAGACTTTGAATCATATTTTTACCCCCTTTAATATGAACTATCCTGGAAACACGAGAACAGCAGCGACAACAACATAGAAAAAAATATCAGAAGGCCAAGCACGAGTTTTTCAATGCTTGTAGAATCCTTTAATTAGTATTTTTAGTTCTCATTTTTTGTTTGGTATGAGCCAGGGACCGACTTAGCATAGTTGGGGCCAGGGCAAAAATTTCTTTGGAACCCTCTCTACGTCACTACTTTAGTAATGAAGAACATTCATTAAAAAAAAGAAACATAAAATGAAATTTCCATTCTATTTGGGGGCCCCATTTATGTGGGGGCCCGGGGCAACTGTCCCTCATGCTCTTGTCTTATTCAGGCCTGGTATGAGCACAACTATACACTGAAAAGGGTACATAGTTATCCAGAATAAAATTATCTGGGGGGGAATTTTTAATTATTTTATTTAGTTTCTTTACGTTTTTACAGGTTGATATTTTTCCTCGTTCTTTGATATTTTAAACCAAGGACATTTTTCAAAACGTCTTCTGAACCATGGCTATTCACTCCGGATTTATTTAATTTTATGCAACTTAATTTGTATATCGTTTGCGTATTTAACCAGCTGAATTTTAACAGTATCGGTTGTATTACCTAGAAATATTTGTCTTGAAATCATAGAAGTCTGCAGTTTTTCTGATCTTGCTGATTTCTTTAAACGATAATTGGTGTAACATCAGGTAACTGTAACATTGGAAATTTTATTAGAATTTTGCATTATATTTATCCCTTACTTTGAGAAACAAACAGCTGATTAATACCAATAAAATAAAGTAGCTAATTTTATTGAAAAGTTCGATTTTTGTCAAAGTATAGTTGAACCTTTATTTAACAAAGCTTCAATATTCCAGTTAAAAGAATTTCTTGGGAAAAAAAATCGTTTAATTGAAAATTTGTGAATAATGTTTGAAAAAAAAAACACATAACCTTATTTATCTTTAACCTTTATTGGTATTCACATAAATATTGATGTATTAAAAAATGTAATCCAGTTTTGAACAAGCTTAATAGGAAAAAGATATCTTTCATAAATATCTCCACTTTTCGTTAAGATTGAAATATATCATAAGCAGCATTTTCTAAAAATTGCAGTTTCTATATATGGCATCAAATACTGTTAGTATTTCTTTTTGTGAATACCTTTTCAATAACTCTTAATTTACAGCTTCATTAGTCACTATAACATCGTCATGGAATATTTTTTCGAATGTCGTGTTCGTAAAATAATCAGCATTCACAATATCTCCACCTATGAAGCAAATAAAATAGATTCACATATCTTCTTCCGTACGTCTCAATCTTTGAAATGCTGCAATTTTTTAATGATAGCCAATTTGATTGATATTATGGAAACTCCAACAAATGAAAAATAGAAAAATGAAAGTGACATAGCTTTTGCAAGTAATTAAAAATTTACAATATTTAAAAACAAACAAAAATAACTAAAGTAACTTATGAATGCAGAAATTATATTTTATAGATGGAGATTCAAGTGACATTAATGCCTTTAAAAGGCAAATATATACAGAAAGTTTAATCAAATTGAGTTAATTGAATGATAACTACTAAATTTTGAAAAAAAAAAGGGTCTTTGACTTACTTGTTAAATATGGATATGAGAGAGAGGGGGTGAGACAGATAATGCAAAAAAGAAGACAACAAAAAGTTTAGAATAAGCTTCACACACACAAAAATAATTCTGAAATAGCGATATTCGATCATCTAATATATGGTTTAGAATCCCCAATGGGAATCTTCTTTTCGACCACCCTCAAAACTTCTCATGGGAGGAAAGTTCCCAAATCATTGTCAAGACTCCGATCTTTCGGGGTGGTGGAACGATAAAATTCCCATAAAGAAGGATACCTTCGAAAGCCGCCAAACGATCCGATTCGAATGTTCGGAAAGCATCAAACGAGACCGAAATTCTTTTTCCCCTAAACACCCCTAAAGAGAGATTAAAGAGAGAATTAAGGGAGGCTGTATGCGGAGGGCAGCGGAGGAGTCAGTTACAGATTTCGAATCAGTTTCCATTTCGGATCTATTAACTCCGTTGAATGGCCTTCATGAACAACCGATAAATTAATAATGACACGTATATTCCAAAATAATGGCTACTGTACACCACAATAGGCAATTTCGAATATTACATAAGAAGAAAGTGAAAAAGTGGAAATGAAAGAAAAAAAATATTTTACTGCATTTAATGTTTGGAAATTTTAACTTTTGCCGTTGTTGAGGTAGAATTTTATAAATGTATTTGATTCTATAATAATTATAATTTTTCGTGCACGATCGAAAGAATAAGAAAATTAGTTGTAGATACATAAATACTCAGAACTCAAAATATTTATGATGTGTTTGATACATATGGTTAGATAAAATAATCAGAGATAAATATATATATATAACATATAAACTTAAAAATCCATGCTTGTAATGCTTTCAAGAAAGTATTTTTTTTCAAATAATTATAAATATATTTAATTTAAAATAACAGAAGTTCCCTATCATTTGTACTTGTCACTTGAACTGACACTTTACAAATCACTTGAATCAATTCTAGAAGAATAGAAAATATTGGAGGAAACTTTTGAATGCATTTACAACTGTTTTCTAAAACACAATGGTAGAAAAAAGTTTAGACTTACATTAAATATTTCTTCAACACTTCATTAAATAAAAATTGAGAAATTATATTGAAATATACAATCAACCGTTATAACCTTATATGTGAAGAATTATAAAAATTGTTATCCCATATCACTTATTTCTGCTTTTAATTCTTCTAAAATATTTTATATAAATAATGCTTTTGAGTATATTTGAACTTTGAAAGCATAATCTGAGGAATATACCTTATTCGAAAACGAATTATCTTCCTAATCTTTCAGTAACTTCTTGCTTTATCCAAACTCATAATTTTAAAGATGAGTGCAAAGATACAGTTGAAATTGCGAAAAAACCACAAGTGTAACAGGATTTCAGTGTTCTTGTCCCTACTAAGCCTCCCTTGCACCTGTTAAAACTCCAAGGCCGACTAAAATCGTCTGCAACTTGACCCCTGGAACATCCCGAACAATAGGTAGGGGTCACTCAGCAGATAGTTGCTTCTTGCCGCTTTGCAGAATCGACGGAATTTTTATGTTAATGAAAACTACTACATTTTAGCGTCCAAATAAACAGGCTTATACTGGAAAGATATTTTATATTGGAGACTTAAGGATTAAGAATTCATTTATTAATGAAATAAGGAAGTGGTTTCTCTTCATTCTAAAAGCATTATTGGTCTTCATAATGTCATTTCTTTCTTGTTGTCTGAAAATAAAAGTTTTCACATCGGGTTTTGTAGGATTTTCCCAGGAATGGTCAGACGCATTAATTCAGCTTGCATCGGTGCTTATGTCTATAAAACATCAGATTTACAGTACTTAGGAGTTTTTCATTATTATATGCTGGCAATAATTACGTCGTTTAAACTCCATTGACCCTTCTGCAAATTGAAAGATTGCTCTGGTGGAGATTTGAATTCTACTGGAAGTCCAATTTAAAATATAATTTTATTATTATATAAAAAAAGAAATGTCTTCTTTAATTACAAAGGGTGTGTATATGTACTATTATATATTGACATCATATTCAATTGAAGTATGCTTGAGATGTAGATATAGTTTTTATTTGTTATAAGACTCCCATGCATTGTAACCTGACATTAACCATATTGTATTGAAAAATACGTACAATTTATTTTAATTTTTTTAGGTATAGTGCTAAATTCCTTTTAAATAGCACCAAAACCTTAAGAATACCCTTTCTTTGACGGTACCGTCTGCTTTTGAGTCTTTGTCTTTGATACACCCCTGTTTTTGAAGGCACCAGGAAGATAATGCTTTCCCAACGTTAAAATAAATGCTGTAAGAAAAAAACAATCGATGCTGTAAATTTTGGGTAATAAGGCTTTTTGTTCCATTATAAAATTTAAACTATTTTTAATCTCTATTTAAGCACTTTTTAAGTAGCAAATACTTTTGAAATTGAAATTTTATAGCGATTATAATTTTACAATTATACCTTCAAGAAAATTAGTTTCAATAACTTACATGCAAAAATAAATCAAATAAATTTGATTAAAATGATAAAAACTTACTTAATTTAAATGCTTTAATATAAATCTTATGGTAAGCAATATTAAAGGAATTAGCTAACCATTTGAGAGAAAGAATGCACCTGACTAATAATTACGTAAACTTGAACATTTGGAAAAAAAACTTTATTTTCCGACATTTAAAAGATTTTTAATTTTAAGTTAAATACTTTCGAATATATGACCATAGTTAATCAGATTAAATGATAAAATCAGATAACCTTAAAAATTCTGTAAGAATTTCAAAATATAGAAGTCCTAAAGCCTCTAAGGGCAGTTGCTTAGTCAAACTTTTAGATAATCCAGGTTTTCTAAGGTTTCTTTTTCTTGTGTTTTTAGAGCAAATATTGATCAGGGAGGGAGTGCCGAAAACAATATACTCTTTACAAAGAGTCATCTATCCTAGCAATTGTTCATTGAAATAATATCAACATTGAATACAATTTATAAATAAACTTTTTTAATATATTGTGTAGAAAAGCTAAAAGATGTTTTAAATTTCACAGTTTTCTGGCTATTATCCGATCAATTGAAATTGAATTTGAGGTGTATTTATGACACAGAAAGAAAAAAAAACAGACTTTGGCAGTGGTCTATTTAGCTTCAGATCGTTTATTATTGCATTGGTATCTTTAGCCACAACATTAATAAGATATATAGAAAATCATTTAATAAAAATGTTTTCTTAAATATTTTCTAAATAAATTAAATTGAAACTTTTATAAGTAAATATAATTTTTTACAAAAAAACCATCTCCGCTTTATTCCTACTATCTAAAAAAAGTGCATGCATATTATTTCCATTCTTAAGAATATACTAAACAGTACCCTCACGGCGGTGACCGTGGCACAGCATCCAAGAAGAAAAAATAGCTTTAAACTTAAATCTAGCCTCCATCCGACATGACATGGGCATGTTATGCAACATCAAGCAAATATAAAAATATGCTTAGAAATTATTAAAAATAATCACAAAACAATTTTTATAGCACACGCTCAGAAATATTTAGACTATTACAAAGGGAAAAATATGATATTTCGAGGTTGGATTTCCTTCTTTTCGGTATAATAAGACTTGAATCGCTGTTTAAAATCAGACATAAACCAAGTAAGGTACTGCATATCACAGCTCTTGGTATTTCCACAGGCGCAGTTTAAGGATTTCGGGTATGTGCAGATAAGTACAAAGTTAAAATCGCAATTATATAATCCTTTTTTAAAAAAAATTTATATGACTTTAATGCTCTAAAACCTTTCCCAATAAATGCTTTATAAAATTGTGTAAATATCTCCAAAATACGTTAACTATTTCTCGAGTTTTTGGTATTCAAACATACATAAGCTTTCAGGAGATCTCATTTTATACATTGTATAGATTAACTGTCATTACAAACACACGCGCGACCTATGGTACAAAGGTCTTATAATATAATCTAGACTCTTAAAGTAGTATGAAGTTGAACTCTACTAAACTATTTTATAAATAACCGCTTTATTCTGCAATATAATAAAATAGCAAAATCATTGTCTGTAATTTTCTCCGCAAATTTGGAAGATATTAATTATAGCCTACATTTAATGAATAAAAAGGTCTTCACTATCTTTATTTCAAATTCAGTTTTAAGGATATAATAAAGAGAAATGATTAGATTAACTCCCAAGTTTGCGATCTTTACGAAATAATCCAGTTCCCACATTCATAACTCTTAATAACAGAATTCTAATCATATCCCTAATTCAATTTATTTCCTTTAAAAAAACACTATCATTTTTTTCCCT
>JAOUZG010001200.1:248075-264494 GCA_026289955.1 Argiope argentata
GGGGGGGGGAGGAATGAATGAAATTAAATGAAATATGAATCATTCTTTTAAAAATAAAACAAAAAAAGGCGTTTTTGATTTTAGATAAATATGAAGTAATTTGATATTAATTATTTGAATCTCCCACATTCATTTCCTGAAATTCAGCAGAGGCTTGAGTTAAGTATATTATAGATGAATAAATCTAAAAAGAAAAGTTGAAAACAGGTGTCCTACAGTTGAGTTTTAGCATATTTAGATAATTTTTGTCAAAGGCAGTTCACACTTTGAGGACACGTTTTTAGTAATTTTATTTATTTACTTCACTATATTATTGAAAAAATGACTTGTAAAATTTTATTAAAAATTATGCAAATCATTAATAATTGATTTCTTTACTTAAAATAAAAGCATTTATTGGTATGATGAATCGCAAGGAAATAATTAACTTCAAATATAATATTAAAAATCATTATTTTATAGAAATTGTCGAGTTGAATAATACTATAACCAAATAAAACAATAACTTCCCAACTTATTATAAATAAGTAATTATATCATTATTTATTTACTTATCATTTTAATAATTTAATGTAAACTTACACTGTAGTCCTACTAGCTTATAATTTAAAAATTTTGATATTTGATTCCTAGTAACTGCATAACTTGTCATACGCTATTGATTACGAATTAATTTTATATGCATTACATTTTTATACTTTTATTCTAAAAATTAAAAGGTTATGTTAAGTTCATAAAACTATTCGGCTTTAAAAAATCTAGTCTGAAAAAGATTGTTAATACAAAAGTTTAAATTATTATGGAAAAAATATTTTTGTTCTTTAAAATTTTTTTTTGAAAAGACGAGATCTATAGTTTTTTTTTAATGTCTTGAAGTTTAATGAATTATTAATTATATCCTGGTTATCCTTAAGAAAGGACATTGGGGAGGATCAGAGACTATTAATATTAAAAAAATTTAGTTATTGTTTGTTCTAATAACTTTAGAAACAATTTTTAGGAACATTATAATTCATAAAGTAAACTCAATTTGCTTATTTTTAACCATTTAATAGTTTCTGCATTAGAAAAAGGAATTTTAAAATGATATGAACCGAAATTTTTTTTTCACTATATAATTGTTTACAAATAGTGTTCCGATATAATGTAAATATAAAATTTCTGAAGGAATTAGAAGTTATATTTTCAGCAAGTAGACAAAACTGGTTTTCCCCTCACCAACAGAAAACAATACCAGGAAAAGATTTTCCATATAAAGAAATAAACATTGTTTATAACTTTACAAAGATACATACACAGTCATTTATCAAAAGAGATGACGATAAATTCACCAATTTAAACTTTTAAAATGATCTATTGTACTAACAAAAAAAAAACATCGTCTTTCTTTTTCTTCAAGTCATCATTCTTTCTGATTCTAAACGATTTATTTCATCGAACTTTTGCTTCCCATGTTTCATTTAACTTTTTCCATGTTGAATTTATATCCTTTTTTTTCCTGCTGCTCTTTCAAATAAATGTTGCCAACTCTTATGTGAAAGACGAACTAATAAAAGGAAATTCCTCTTACGTGAGCATTTAAAATAATTGTTGAGAAAGCAATTACTTTTCACAGAACAATAGAGTTAAACTTTTCCAAGCAAACGATTTTCTACTACTGTCGATTCTTTCGCCCTCTGGTGGTTTCAGAAAGGAAGTTCTTACAACAAAAGAAAAGAAAAAATAAATAAATAAATGATAATTGTGATCGCTCATGAGTTTTTGATGTTCCATTTTCAATTCGAAGAAGCTGAGGAATTATGATTATTTAATTGTGTAATATTGAGATGAGGTGAGTGGTTTTTTTTTCAATTTAAGATGAAAGTTTCTTTGTTTAACGGTAAAAGGATTCCTTGAGACTAGGATACACCATAATTTTGAAGAATAAAATTTTTGTTTTATTAATAACCTTGATTTTTATTGACTGATCTTTCACCTTATTCTTTTCCAATGAATTTATGCTGAAGTCTATTATTCAAGAAAATTCACATAGACAAAAGAGCATTCCGGGCCTTTAAAGATAATTTGTATTCAATTGTATTTCTTTGAATATACAGCATTGTTGGCGATCTCGATCCTAGAGGTAATTTTATATTCATCTAAGTACTTTTATTTTATTATTTTCATTCAAGCTTCAGGAGTGAAAAAGTTTTATGTAGCTTTTTTTAATAGATTTCTCTAAGCATCTTGGATGTTTAACATAAATATGTATGACTCTTTTTTATATATATCTTCTTTTCATATCTTACAAAAGTGTAGAAGTAGTAGGATTATTTTAGAGGTCTTTTTGCTTAGAATATATCTCATAATCACTAATTAAATGAGTTTTTATTAGAACTGTAGAAATTTACTGTAAATTTCACTTTACTATAAATATCATTTATAGAAATTAAATGCATAAATATTATTTTAAGAATAAAATTGTATTACAATGACTGTCAAAATAACTGCAGAACTGTTAGACTGCCATTAATGATAAAGATTCCATTTACAACCAAACAGCGGAGTCCGATGTAAAATAACTTAATAACAGTAAAAGAGATTCATAATCCGCATTTATTTTCGGAGTGAAATTATCACAAACTAGCCGCTTCTTGCGACTAGCTTGTTCATTCAGATTATTGATTTATTAGGCTATAAACGACTAAAATTTTAAAAATTTCTCTGACTCCGATTTTAAAAAGGTCTCTAATTTGACCTAAAAATATGAATAAATGACTGAGATAGTCTGTTTGGTAGGGCGTTGATTTCGCTTCCCTTCAGCTGAGAACTCGAATTCACCTGTCGAAGACTCTCCATGAGTGTGGTGGCTGGCATGTGAATCTGTCGTGGTCCCTAAGTCCTCCATGTCGAGAGTAATACCACTGGGGGTACTGGAGCAGAGGTGATAGTGCTCTGTTCTAGATCTAAATTACGATCTGAAATGCATGAATGAAATACACTCTGTAAAAAGGGATTGTGACGTGTGTGAGCTTGATGTCAGACTTCTGCCGTCGGGTGTTCAAGGGTTCCATATCCACAGAAGCTACTGCATCCCTTCTTCCATTGTACAGCAGAACACGAGAACAACAAAAGCAATATGAATTTATATTAATCAATATTCATTATATTATTATGAACCCAAATTAAAAGTGTGTGTATTACGAAATAAAAGTGGAAGTGGAAATCCTATTTCTGAATTAATGTTCAAAAAAGAATTTTTCTTTTAAAATTTGAAATTTAACATTTGCAAAGAGCACGCAGTTAAATATTTTGTTAGAATTTTTGTTGAAAAACTTCATAACATTGTAAATTAAACTTGATTTTATTAAAACTGTCCTGAAAAACTGTCCTGAAAAGAAATCGATATTATTAAATTGGTATTTTTTTTTATTTTAAGATATTATAAAAAGCGTTTTATGAAATTAATGATTTTTGAAGATTAAATCATCTATTTACGGCGGCAAGTCATAGCTAATTATTTGAGTGACAGTTAAGCCTATTTTCGCCCTCTATAAAACTTTCTATTTTACACCTATTTCTTGATTTCTTCTACATATTTTGATTAAATAAAAGGTTTAACAAAATGAAGACATTTATATTATAATTTAATTTAATTTGCTAAGCTTTGAATTCAGCACAGCTGTAAAAACGCCGAATAAAGCAGGGAGAAACATTCGTGTATCGTTATGTCGACATTAAGTAAAACAAATAGTATATATAATAATTGAGTCTGTTCCCACTTATGTCAAAGAAGAAAATTTTTATTTTAGTTACTTTTTATTAAAAAATTATAAGTAATTTATGAAAGAATTATTAATTTGCACAAAAAAATGAACTCGCATTTTACTACTTCACTTGAAAAATACTGAAATCCTCGCATTTTACTGATTGAGCTACTGCCTGTTGATTTCAATTTTCATTACCTGCTAAAACTCTATTTAAAGTATTAAAAAGTGGTTAATTCAATTACTGAATTAATATTTGGAAAAACTGTATCAACATCAAGTGTCATTCACTACAAGTTTTAAAAAAATGTATTTGAGGTTGAGTGGATGAATAAAAAGTATTTTATAAAGGATTGAAAACTTATACATATATATATATATATATATATATATATATATAATCTTATTGTATTTATGTTAATACTAATAATAAATGCATGTATATTATATAAATAATATCTCATTCACACATTTATATGCGAAATATAGTGAATTTTGTACAAAAATATTATTTTTAATACATTTTTAGCTTTTTTTGTCATAAAACTGCTGATAAGTTTTGCACAATACATTCAAATAGGATTCATTGCCAATAAATTACAACTAAAGCGTACTGTATTTTACCCCTTTAATCCCATTATAGGCGTAGACTATATAGAATTGGTCCTTGCGCTATAAAAAGAAAGAACTTCCATCAAAATATTTTCCATATCTGTCGTTTCTTAAAGTTGTGATTATTGTTTAGAAGATCGCACAAGAAAGGGCGTGTAGTAAGTCAAATAACTAACTCGGTACTTCCACAAATGCTAAAATATTATAGTTATTATTTAGTGATTTATTAATAAATAAATTCATAAATAATACAATCACATTCGATGTTATACATTAAATAAATTGTATTTAATTAATGTGTTTTATTTATTTAATTTAATGTAATAAATTTTATTTATTTAACCTAATGAGATAAAAAAAGACGCGATAATAAAGCCACTGTATGTAGAATAAGAAAATTAATAAGGCTGTATTCGGTTATTTTTGTATTACAATAATGAAAATTCTCTGTTGTCCCTTTAATATTTCTCCAAATGATTTATTTTTCAATTAATAGGTTATTTTAATTTTTCCATTTAAGTATCATCAAATTTGCATAATTAGGTTAACACCATAAATACTTTAATGACGCATCTCATAAATTTTTGTTGAGAAAAATGTCTCACGAGGGGGGAAAAAACCCCTTTATTTTAATTAATGGACCAGCCGGTTTTCTCACCGAAAGCGAAACGAGGCTCTGTCAAGCGAAACAAATTATATATTCATACTCAAAGTATGTAATATGCTATTTTGGAAAGCAATTTCTCAATTTTTTAATCGCGCGTTTGAGAATTAATTAGAAGATAATTATTGTCTATATGCCTGATTTTTTTAAACTGTATAAAATATACCCACAAAATGAAGATAGATTGAATTCCGGTTGATAACAGTGTGAGAAAGTTGAATCCATTAATTCAAATGCTGTTAGTAAAGTAATTTGTTTATTTAATTAAAATTTCAAGCTTGTCTTTTACTGCATATGAACGTCAGTATCTCATATAACTACTTTATATACAGGCACGAGATTCATAAAATTTTCAATTTATCTTGAGATGATACTTGTGTAACATTTTCAGTATCTATGATTAATTATAGTTTGAATTTAAAATATCTTTTTAGTAAGCTTGTGAACCGGTTGAAGGAAGTACCTTCATCTACAATTGTTTTTTTTTCTCGCATTCCTACTATTAGTTCACTCTCTCCCTAAATATACATATATATTTCTTGTTCAAATTTTTAATCATTAATAAAATATTTTTTATTCATCCACTCAAGTTCAAATCCATTTTTTAAAACTTGTAATGAAGGACACTCGATGTTAATACATTTTTTTCAAATATTAATTAATTAATTAAGTTTAATTAATTTTTAATACTTGAAATAGGTTTTTAACAGTTTGTAATAAAAATTTAAATCAACTACCTATAGCTCAATCGGTGAAAAGAAAGGACCTCAGTATTTTTCACGTGAAAGTGAAGAATGCGATATTAATAATTTCTTGATAAATTATTTATATGAATTGTAATTATTTAATAAAAAGTAACTAAAATAAAAATTTTCTTTGTTGACCTCAGTAGAAATTAACTCAAAATTTTTTTAATATCACTTATTTATTATTAAAACAACGTAGTAACATTTTAAATTTGTAAATTGAAGAAAGTGATGAAGTAATCTTTTTAATTGAAAATGTATCATCAAATGATTTAATTTCACATCTGGCAATTTACTATTTAAGACATTGACAAATGCGAAATATACTTTTAACTATCTTTAAAATATCAAAACTGATAGCTGTGTTTTCTTTTTAAATTTCAACGGATTTTGTTTCAGTTTTTATATTCATGAAGTGTTTAACAACATCTTTTGAATCTAATTCAGTCTTGCGCAATTATTAAAAAATACTAAACCAGCTGGATGTATTTGATGTATCCTATAAAGCTTTCTAGCATTCTTTCGAATATAGAACTTATTCCCCCTCCCTTCCCCTTGCATAATATTATGGATTTTGTATTTGAGAAGAATATTTACAAAATTTAGATCTGTGACGTAAATTTATCAGTTTCATTTGATCTATTGTGAGTATATGTATTTTGGACGAATTTTTGACCAAATAACTAAAAATAAATATTGTCACGGAGTTGGTTTTTGGCATTATCGAAGAATATTTACATAGACATGTGACTTAAATCTACCATTTTTATTTAATTTATTGTATTGTGTTGTGCGAATAACTAAAAATAAATATTGGAGTGGGGTTTTTGGTATTAGCTAAGAATATTGATAAAATATAGACCTGTGATGTAAATCTGCCATTTTTATTTAATATATTGTGGGTATATGTATTTTGGACGAATTTTTGGCCGACTAATTTAAAATAAATATTGGCAAGAAGCTGGTTTTGGTATTAGCGAATTATATTTACAAAATATAGACCATTGACATACATCTACCATTTTATTTAATCAATTTTGAGTATATGTATTTTGGATGAATTTTTGGCTGTCTAACTAAAATTAAATATTGGCACGGAGTTGGGTTTTGATATTAGCGAAGGATATTTACAAAATATAGACATTCGACGTAAATTTACCATTTTTCTTTAATCTAGTGTTGTTATATGTATCTTGGACAAATTTTTGGCCGACTAACAAAAAATAAAAATTGGCATGGAGTTGTAATCGTAAGATAGCTTACCGAATTGCATTTAGGAGAATGTGGATTTAAATGGGTGTGAAGTGGAGATGGACAATCCTTTGTCTGATTTGATTTAAAATTTGAGAATATTCTATACTTAAGATGATAAATGTGTATCACAATTTTTTATCTAACAAGCTTCCTACGTTTTGTTGTTATCGAGTTCACTTGCTCTCGAATAACAAAACAGACTTATATCTTGTGTATGCATATCTCTCCAAAGATAGAAATTTACAAATTTGTTGATAACTAAGTTCATCTGCTTAACTAAATATGTGTTATCGTGTTCACTTACATTTATTTCAGCGTGCACAAGTAAATTGAAACCGTGAAATTATTTTAAGAGAACTAACTGAATGATCTGAAAATATTTTGTATTCTTAAACGGCATGAAAATCCTTCAATTAATAATATTCCTTGTTATCCCAGGGTAGCATCTAATTTAAAAAAGGAAGAATCATCAGTAATAGTTCATGTAAGACTCATTAGTTTTATAAAACTGCTGATGTGACTTTAGAAAAATAATGCTAAAATTAGAGCCGAAATCTTGTACCTAGTATGTACCTAGGTTTCAATTAAGTAGTATGCACATAGTATTGAATTGATCTTTATTGTATTACTTCCATTTTAATATAAAAATATTATTTATGTTTTTCCTATTGAGTAGGCGCATTATTATTTTTTGAAAATGGATTTATCACTCACATCTCAAGTGAAATACATTTTGATTATTTTTCAGTATTTAAAGATTTTTAAAAAATAATTTCTTTCGCTATTCCTTTTTTAATATTATTCGCTAAATAATTATTAGAACCTCTAAATAATTAATATAAACATTTAGTTCGTGTTTAAAATAATTCACATTCAAAATTTATCCCTTCCCCCTATTTTTTTTTTTAGGGGAAAAAACATGAGTCAATCTGTATTCACTGCACTGAACTTTACCAAATTTTAAAAAATGACTCTTTTGACTAAATAACGAAAAAGTTTTATTTATCTATTATATTTTTTAAAATAATATTAAATTCTCTTACAAAATCACTTTTGCAATTAAAATAAAAGAAAGCAAGAATTTATTTGAATTTCTTAACTTTTTATCCTTAGTCAAAAGTAATCACTCCATTGAGCTAATCCGCCAATCCCAATTACTGGTCAAGTGTCGCTAATTTTTATTTAATTATAAGTTATTTTAATTCATTTTAAAAAGGTAATTTCATTTATTTATGTACTAGCTTTTACCAGCGACTTCGTACACGTGGAAATTTTGATATGTATCTGTGAGAACTGACTGCCTAATCACAAGGAAAAGTGTCATCAAACCGTATCATCATGGTGCTGTTGAAAATAATTTTTGCCAAAAAAAAAAATAGTTTGTCGCCAAATTTTAGCGAAATGGCCGAATGTTGCGTGAACGGCAGCAATGTCGTTTCCATTCGTAAGGTTTTGATGATCGCTGTGCTATAAACAAATTGTTTTGTAGCTATTTTTGATAATTTCTGAATATATTTTTTATGTTTGTTTAATGTTGCGCCACATGCCCATGTCATATCGAGTGGAGACTAGATTTAAGTTTTAATCCAATTTTTTTTTTTTGGATGCTATGCCACGAGCAACACAGTGCGGGTACTTCTAATTAATTATATTTTTTAATAAGAAAAAAGAGAAAATATTCCTTTCCCTACTTTAATTTTGTAGGAAACAATCCATATTAACAATAAAAAAGATTTTTTTTCACCTCTACTTAATATTAAATACATTTTTGGAATTGGAATTTTTTTCCCAAATATAAATCACCCTCTTCTTAAATTAAGTAACCGCTAAGGTAATTTTCATTCTCAGATAGTTCATTTATAAGATATAATTTATAATAATCGGTTGAGTTATTAAATTAATACTTTAATATGGTGAGGGAATCGAAAGTGACAAATTAAAATAAATACATTTCATAATTGAGGAAAAGATGAAATATTCCTTTCATAGCTTTAATTTCGCAGGAAGGATAATTTAATTTATCAGCAAATAACATCTCTTTCACTTCTACGTAATATTAAATACATGTTTGGAATCTAAGCATCCCCGAAAACATCCCCCCCCCTCCCAAGAAAAAACGTCAACCTCCTCCGAAATTAAGATACCACTTAGGTAATTTTCATTCTATATCTCGTGTCTTTTGTCACAAAGTCGCTATCGAATGTCACAAGAGACCCTTAATTGGCCTTGGTGACTGCGCCGAGGGTAATTATCCGAACGCGTGGAATTCCTCTGCGGCATATTAATAGACCTTTAATTGCCGTATCGCGTGAAGGACCGCCCATAGCTCGTCAGCGACCTGACAGCCGAAATCGACCACATAAAACATGCCGGAATCTCCAGTTTCCATCGCTTTTTCTGGAGCCGTAGGATTTCTGGATACTATCTAATGCATTGATTTAATGGGTTCTGGTCCGTGGGAAGGAAAGAGATGGAGCGTAAATATTTGCGAGCAGATAATTCGGGATTGTCAGTCAAAATTAATAGGATCGTTCAGGTAATAAGCTGGATGGGCATTAGTTCCAAATGGTGATATTTTATGTAGAAGTTTGTTTGATTATGTGATATGATGTCAGTTCGGACGAGGCATAATCTTTCTGGATACAGTTATCATATTTTTTTGAATAATTCGATAGTTTACTTTTATTGCATAAAAATGAAGTATAATGTCCATTTCATTTTCTGTTAACGCTCAAATACTGTCAGAATGCGTATTGCTTTACATCTGAGATATTGAGGATATCTATAAAAATTCTCTAGATATCTCCAAAATTTATTTTTATCGAGTGCCATTTGTAATATGAACGTGTTTTCTTGGTGGTAAATCCGAAATTTTTTTATTAGAATAAAATGGCTTTTTTTTCCTGTCAGAATATGATGTTGTTTTGGGAGTGACGTTTGTGACGTCAACAAAAATCCGTAGGTGAAACATAAAAAAAAATTATCTGAATGAGCATCTAAAAAAATCAGCTTTTAATAACGCGTTGTCATTGCATTTGCAAAAGCTCTAATTTTTTAAAAAAATAAGTTAATGGCTATAGCCAATAAAACCTAGAAAAATTTCATTTCGAGCACATGATTATGTGAAATGAAATAAAGAGGAAATGTATATTTTTTAAACAATAACAAGACTAAGTTTTTTTATGATCGTTTGCAGTACTAATAAAGTGACTCATTCGACGAAAAGATTAAAATGGATAAAAATATAATTTAACTTGCACGAGCACTCGGTGCTTGGCCGTTCAAGAAATGATGTTCTGACATGATGAATTGAAACATGCACAGCAGATTTCATTTTAATCTTTATATTCATTTTTTTAATTGTTTGCTTTTACTTGCTCATGCATTATTTAACCGGAATGATGATCACATATTTTAAAACAAAGATCTAACCTCCAATATAAGATTACTGAATTGCATTCTTCGCAACTTAGGAACATGCATTATAGGAAGAGTACCTATAGCAATGATTCTCCTGACAAGACTTTGGGATATTTTCTAAAATTCTTCGCCGATCATAATCTTTAGAACCTAAAATCACTCTTTGTTAAAAGTGTATACATATGTATGTGTGTATAACTCTTTGCTTATATTATCTTATTAACATGTTAGCAAGAGTAATTTTGTTTGTATTTTAACCAGCTTGGAATTTGTTGTAAAAATCTTTAAAAAAAACTCAGATGAATTCATAGTTAGATCATCTAACTGAAAGAGGATGGAAATGATGGCTTTATATAAACTTCTAATGCTGAAAATAGAAAAATAAATCGAATTATCTACTTTGTGCCTCATTAAGAAAGTTTTTGTTTTTCAAGTTTTTCAATAATTGCAATTGAGGCTAAAAACTGGTTTTTACTCAATAATTTTCATTGTTTCTAACATCAAAAACTAACCTAAAATGCACCCAGTTTTGAAAAATAGTAAGAGATAAAACGTCTGCTTTTAATTTATTTTTGTGCTTCAAAATTGTTTTAGTGTACTTGGTCTAAAGTTTAAAAATTTGTATAAAAATGAAGGAGATGAAATATTTGATAATCAGGTAAAAAATTTCCAGAAGCTGCCTGTTTTTTTTAGTTCAGCTCAGTAAATTTTATTATAATTGTTTTCTTGGAAACGAGAGTATGCATTTATTTTTTATTTTCTAAAATTTTTAGTAACAATATTCATAAGGCGAAATATCAGTGAAGCAATCACTGATTACGATTTCTCAAACAAGAATTCAAGTCAAGTCTATCAAAACACCCCATATTAACTAATGTAATAAAAAAAATTAACAAGCAATGCATTCGGCCACTTATCATTAAAAAAATTATAACTTGATTCTATGCGCAGCCATATACCTGATTCTCATGTATAACCATCTCTCCTTTTTTAAAAAAATCAATTTATTTTTTAAATTATTTTTATACTCATAAGTCAGAAATCTCTCAGTTTGTCACTAATAACGAATATCATTAATTTTTAGAGGTTCATTTGAAATTTACCAGGTGTTTGTTTATTAGGAGTAGACTTTTTCTTTAAATATTATTACTGCTGGAAAGATTAGAATCATACTTTGCTATTCGAAGAAAATTTTTTCCACGAAACTCAAACTATATAACAAACATGCTTCGTTTTTTAAATTCATTTCTTAGCTAGTTATTCGTTATTCTGGAGATTCTTTTTTTTAATTGTCAGCCCATTGATTTGATATCAGACTGATAGTATACAGTATTTAAAAAAAAAAGACAGCCATTATAGCTTTTACCCATATGTACTGATACCAACCGCAGAAATGCAATTAATCATCTAAAAAGATCACCAAAGATATCATGTTAGCTTATTGACTACTTTCGAAAATGACATGCGGTTAAGTTTTAAGTTTGCCAAAGGCATGAAGTTAATATACAGGTGCCAAGAAATATTTAAAAAAACTATTGATAGAATCTTTTTTACTCCAATTAATAGTTATAACTGAAATATTCAATAGATAAGATTTTAATTCCACCGTTAACTGAGAAAAGCAGATGATCTTTCCCTCCTATATAATAGAAAAATCAAACGACAAATTCGCACTTTCTATCTTAAAATAATAGTATTTGCATTTAACTGGAAGCAGAATAATGGCAAATGATAAAAAAATTCTTTCAAATATGTTTAAAATGTTAACTCTGTCATGTTAAATATTTGACATAACAGAGATAATTTATTATTATTATTATTGCCAATTAAAATAACAACGTCATTTGCTTGAATACTTCATAGCATTTTCAATCTTTCTCAATTCTTTCTAACAAGTATATATTTGTATAAAGCTTTTGTAATATTCATTTACTTAATAATATTAACTTTATTAATTGGATTATGTAATAGCTATTAAATTATAATTTATGGTTTCTTTAAATTGAAATATTTCATTGTTTTTTTTATCAAAGGGTAAAAAAGAATTTGAAAGCATTTACTTAGAAGATAAGGAATCATTTAGTTTTGTTTTCTAACTTACCGTGATGAATTTATTTGATTTGGTTGCATGTAATTGTCAGGATAGTTTTTACTTTATAAGGTAAATTAGGCGCAACAGTTAATTAGCTAAGTTGAACAATGCATCCGAAAAAAACTTCAACTATTTTATGTTTAGTAATAAGAGCATTTCTAAACTAGAAAAGTATTCTGAAATTTCATTTTTAAGAAATTTTAAAGAATTTAATACACTACATAAAATTCAAATGCAATTTCCATAAAGCAAGTATTGATAAGCAAGGCATTTGACTAAAATTTTATTATACTATAAAAATTATGTAATTATAACATTACATGATTTTTAGATTATTTTTTAAATTCTATTTTAACTATTATTATGTGAGAACATGATGTCATTTTCGTTAAGGATATTTGAATAATTGAAGGCAACGAATAGTTGAAGCTCGAAATAGCGTAGGCAATGCATGAAGCATAAATGGCAATATTCATCAACATCTTTTAATCGAATATATTTTTTACCTGTTTTTAGTATTGCCTTATTAATATGTATGCTTCTTTAAAAGCAGATGCGTTTTTAAAAATGTTAACCTGCCTTTAAAAGTATTGCTTTAAATGAATTAAGATAAACAATGACTTCAAAATAATAATGTTCTCACATGATAACTTGAAATTTGCGATCGTAGAATTTGATTTTTTTTATATCTAAAATAAATATTTTGCCAACAGAGAAGTCAGGTCGAGTTCATGTAATACACTTTGGAATGTCTTTAACCATTTTATTTTAATAATATTTTATATATCTTGACATTTGTCATAAGAACGCGATATCCATTAGCCTCGTCTAAAAAATTCTAAAAATATAGCAATAAAAAATGCAATTTTTTTTATGCAACTAAAAATAAAATATTAGTTTTAACACACACACAAGCAAGCACAAATATTCAAATTTATTGGAAGGAAGGTAAAAATCAAGAAAATTTTAAGAAGAATTTGATTAAAATTTTATGATGATTGCCCTAAATTTAATCGTTGTCATTATTTTAAGGAATTTCAAAAAAAAAATGAACTAATCTTAGATGCATCCCACGTCAAGAAACATGCCTAAGGCATACATTAGCTTCAAGACAGCAATAACGGATTCTGGCATATACGAAGTAGGGCTTTCATCTACCTGTGAATTTGACTATTAATGACATGTTATTCTCACTTTACGAATTACAGAGGTGGAAAGGGTTAAGCCTCTCCAAACTAATAATCAAATACAGATTATTAGCTCCATGAGGAAGAGAGATGTCCTGCTTAGTTATCTCGTGGAACTTCAAAAGTTGGTAATTATTGATTGCAATGTTTGATGATAGCAATCGAAGACAGAGAAAAAGAAGATATGACAACTCTACAAAATGACACTATGTTGCGGACTTACACATCCATAATCACTAGCTCGGGAATTCCACATACTAAATACGAATGATCATTAACTTTAATAAATTTTTTTCTCCAAAATCTACTGTTCATATTGGTTTATTTAAAAATATATTGTAAAAATTTTAGAGGAAATTTGTAATAGTTTTCATTAATAAGTTTTAAAAATTAATGATGGAAGTCATAATGCCGTATTTTTTTTGTTAGTTTTAACGTTTGAAAAGCAAAATGGTGTTGAAAATATATTCTTAAAAATTACAATAAAAAGAAAGGTGGATAAAACCCAAAGAAAAAATAATAAGTCAATTCCTACTTAGGTTAAGAAGGAAAAATTTCATTTAGTTATTTTGAATTATATAATTACAACTGATATAAATAATTTATCAAAAGGTTATTGATTTTTGCAAGAATTGGAATCGCATTCTTCACTTTTTCGTGAAAAATACGGAAATCCTCGCATTTCACTGATTGAGCTTCTACCTGTTGTTGTTGTTTCTAATGGCACTTGCCTATGGACAAGCTCGCTGCTGGACCCAGCAGCAGATTTAAGCCGAGTGAAGCGTCTCTTGTTTCAAGTAGCGCCAACTAGGGCCAAGAGTACGACTTTTGCTACACACTCATCTCATTCGCTTGCACAACCCCTTTTTACAGGGGGGCACATTCACACATCTCACAGATAGTACACAGAATAACAACCATGCCCGAACCAGGACTCGAACCCGGGACCTCCTGAAAACGAGGCAGACGCGCTACCCCTGTGCCAGCAAGCCGGCCCTTCTACCTGTTTTCATTACAAACTGCTAAAATTCTATATAAAGTATTAAAAAATTATTAAATTTAATGAATGAATTAACATTTGAAAAAACTTTATTAACATCAAATGTCATCCAATACATTTAAAAAATGTATCTGAACCTGAGAGGATGAATAAAGAAGTATTTTATTAAGAACTGAACATTTGAATAAAATATATAAATATATATAGGGAGAGTGGGAACTAATAGTATGAATTGTAAAAAAAGAGATCATCTTTTCTAGTGAATATTCTATCTAATCACTTATATAAATCAATTTATCATAATTTTTTCTCATCATTCTCTTAATCTTTTCATCTCTCATTCTGCCGGCTTGCTGGCACAGAGGTAGCGCGTCTGCCTCGTGTTCTGGAGGTCCCGGGTTCGAGTCCCGGTTCGGGCATGGTTGTTCCTTTGTGTGCTATCTGTGATATGTGTGAAAGTGCCCCCCTGTAAAAAGGGGTTGTGCAAGCGTGCGTGTGTTTCATCTTCATATGAGCTAGAAGTCAGACATCTGCCCTCGGGTGCTCAGGGGTTCATACCCTCAGAAGCTACTGCACCCCTCTTTCCGCGGTAAAAGCGGACACATCATCTCTCATTCTCTTAAGATTTAATGAAATTCCGCGTTTGTTTAGAATTCAACATATTAAAATTGGCAGTTTTCTACAATGAAAGTAATTTGCTTACTGAAATTGATTTTTAAACACATGTCTATTCATTAAGTGCTAAACAAATGTATTAAAATTGGTTTTCAAGATATGTTTTCGTTTTACCCAAAGTAAAGATTATTTTGCTAGAAATGAAAAGATAAAACTAATTAAACCTTTATGTTAAAAGAAAAATATAAATTGTAGCTGATCTATTGTTTGAATGGCACTTAGAAGTTGAAATGCAAGTTTATTGACACTGCAACCGCATTCAGAATCATTGTCATGAAAATAAATGAAATGCGTTTCGATACTGAATACGTTTAAAATCCATTTGAAAATCTGAGTTAAATCGAATTTCTAAAATTTCTATTTTGCTTTTATAGGAATAAATCTATACGTATTTCTTATTGTACCCACAAATATTCACATATTCAACCTTTTATTGAATTTCGCAACGGTTATTTTAGGCAAATAAATACTGATCCTATAAAACTTTGCTTTTTGCAAGAAAAATGTTGCTTTTTGCAAGAAAAATGTTGAAAGTATTAACAATAATTTATGTTTTAAATTCAAAACACTATATATTACTCCATTTACAATTGAAAGGAAAATATTTAATGATTTGGTAAAAATTCTTTTAATTAGTACACTTCATTTTAAAAGTGAGAGTCGAAACATATGTAGAAGTCAATTTTTTTCTTTATTAGTAATAACTAGATTCATTATTCTCTAAATGATTGTGTATAAAACTTTAAAAAAAAAGAAAACGAACATTTTGTATCGGGGAAAAATGAAAAGTTAGTTAATATGCATATTTTATGTCATGATAAATGATAGCTTTATTGATGATGATTATTAAATAAGGTTTTTAAAAAATTGTTATAACAGAAATAAAATTGCGTCAAACTAATTGATAGCTAACTAACTTGTCTATAAAAACACTCAAATATGTAAGAGCAGCATTTGGGTGATTCTTCGCTGTAAGAGTATCATTTAATAATTTCACGCACGCACACACACACACAGATATAT
>JAOUZG010001200.1:278529-305019 GCA_026289955.1 Argiope argentata
GTACGATATTTTACATACCACGTGATTGTACGATATTTTACATACCAAATAATTGTACAATATTTTACATACCAAATAATTGTACAATATTTAGCATACCAAATGATTGCACAATATTTTACATACCACAATACATACATTACTTACCATTGCATAAAAAATCGAGAAAAAAACATTTTTATTTTGTTTTATGAAACAAGCTGCGTTCTGCTTAATCTTAAAAGTATTACCCCCTTCCTACATACCAAGACTAAATGTCTCGATCACCACGAATAATAATTTTGATATATCTGGTGCTAGACTGTCTTCCGAACAGCACAGACACAGACCCCATCGGGAGTACAAACCATCATGAATAACATACCAGTTACTCGGGCAACACCTCCAATTCTGCATCCTTCAAAGAGTGAATCTGCACATTTATATGGTAATATCTTATATATAATGTGCTATTTCGCTGGGATATATAAAGTAAAAGTTAATTCCCATATAAATTAACCATTTATTTAATTCTCACAAACTTCATCTACCTACTTAAAATTTTGTACTGCGCAAAATCTAATATTATTAAGAATTCCTTTATATATAAAAAATTTGTTTTGAAGAAAAAAAATTCCGAAAATAGACACTAAATATTTTTATATGTATAACTGCGTCATACTTTACATTACCAAAAAATATATAGTATAGAACATTCCATAATATCGGGTAACCCCCGATATTGCTTGATTGTATAAAAATAATCGAAAAGATCTATACAATGGATATTTTTAAGTAATGAAAAACCTACTGAAATAATTGATGACGTGAGTTATTTAACATATTAAATTTTTTTATGGAAATAAATCTTTGGCTATTTTTGAGTGAGTAAGGTTCGAAGGGAAAGTAAATTGTATCATAAGCCATATATGAGTTTATAACCTTATTGGTTGTTGTTTATGGCACTTGCCATGGACAAGCTCGCTGAGGTAGTCAGCGATATCAGTCGAATCAACATCTCTTGTCTTGTAGTAGAGCCAAGTAAGGCTAATAGTAAGACTTTTGCTACTCACTCATCACATTCGCTTGCACATCCCCTTTTTATAGGGGTAGGGGGCACATTCACATACCTTACAGATAGAAGAATAACCATACCCAAACCGGAACTAGATCCCGGGACATCCATATCATGGGGAAGACGCACTACCCTTATGCCAGGGCGCCGGCATTCCCTTATTTATTTCATTAAATGAAAAATAATCTTTTTGTAGACTTTGTAAGGAAATAATAAATTTAAATTATATATGAACTTGAATAATTGAAAATATCCTGGAACTCAACAATATGGCTTAATAATTACTTCATTATTCTTTTTCTAAAGCAGAAACATGTAAATGTTGTCATAATTCCAATGAAAACTATTCTGAATGAACTATTAATGCAATCTACTTATTTTTAAATACGTTTATTTAAAAAGTTAGACTTTCTTACGTTGAAAACAAATATTTTTGACTATGCGTATTTTCTTTCAAAAGTCCTGAAACAAATAAATTTTATATTTAGTAGATTTTGTTTTAAATTACTTACTAACCAATTTATTTGCAGTTCTGCTTGTATACAATTGTTTTGCATACATGTAAGAAAAAGCGAATTATGGTTTTTTTTAATTGTCAAGTTTTTATATACAACCTATAAGGGGTTTTTAATCTGTTATAACGAATTCAAAATCTGTTCTAAATCTATTTAATCTGTTCTAAAGAATATAAAATGAATTGTAAAAAAAATGTTTTTTTTTCTTTTGAATCCAATTGCATATATTTGGCAATAGAAGTAATGAAGATTTTACATCCACGATATTATTTTTAAAAAATTAAATTTTAGTATAAAAGATTAAAAATATAAAGAGCAGACAACTTGCAGACAACAAAATATAAAGAGCAGATCCTTTGTTTCTGATATATAATAGTTTCTTTTATTTAAAAACCAGAAGAAATGGTCTTTCCAAAACATTTTCGCATACTCTTTAACAAACTTGTATGAGAGATATTAACTTGGTCAAAGGGCATTTGTACACAATAGTTACGAACTATTAAGTTTCGCCTTGAATTTAGTATTTTTTCTGAATCTATTGTGTTTCCTTTGGCGAGTTTTTTGGCGATTAATTTTCGGCTAATAGAATCCCAAAATCAAATTTATGTTTTAGAAACGTTTATCTTAATGAATTGGAACAAAGATTCTACGCAAAACAGCATTTGTAGTGTCCTCAAATCTAATTTGATGCATTTAAGTCATTACATCAATTTTTTTTTCAAAGTACCATCAGTGAAACCGATGTTGCTTTTGTCCCAAACTTTCCCAAATGTCTACACTGTGGATGCTAAATCTGTGTGCCAAATCTTATCCATATAGATATCATCATTTTGTAGTTATCATATTAACATATTTGAGAGCATAGGTGGATTTTCCCCAAAACATATTTTACTCAAAATTTGTTAAAATTCCTGAAAATTTAGTGCGTAGATCAGAAACCAAACTTCAATTGTCTATTTCTTAGCGTTTTTAAGTTGTTTTTCTCACAAGCAGGTAAATGGACATTTTCATTTTCATTTTTTTTCCCGAAATGAGGAAAGTGTAGAGCCATCAAAATCTCCAGTTCGAATCTTTTGAAGATAACAATATTTTTTTCTATACTACACATACAAGAAAGTAAAAATTGGCTTCTTTTGCAAGAAAGAAAATTGCAAAAAAAGAAAAAAAAATCACTAAACATAAAATTTTTTCGATGATTCGAAGCAAAAATTCAATAACTAAACTTGACTCTAACTTTTTTAAAATGCTATTGGGGGGAATTGATATACGTGGAACTATTTTTTGATAAAGCTTATGTTCCGATCTATGTGCTGAATATTTCAAACTCTTCAAAAAGAATATTATCAATCTCGTTTTCTTGTTTTTAGGAGGGTCATTAACCATTTGACATACGAGTTTATTTAACTTCCTAATTAGATGACACATCCAATATTAAACATTTATTGTTATTTTAATTCCTATAGCAATGTAACGAGTTTTAAGATAACGAAAAGTTTCTAAATGATTCTGGCATTTTAAATTACTGAATACTTTCCCTTAATGGCTGGTTTAAAATTAATAATTCAATAATTCGATGCGTGTGTCAGAGACGTCATTGTATGTGATGTGGTTAAGAACTGTCATCTAATCCAAATTTATTTGGATTAGTATAGCCATTCGTTAGATGGCATTTGTTATTAAATTCATCTCTCTATTTTTATATCATGGAATAAAGAATAAAATAGAAAAAATAGCCCCTAGACTTTCTTGGCAGTGGTGGTTTTGATAAATTCGGTGCATATTTTGAAGCAATATTTTCTGAGAATATGTGATAATATCTCCAACTGAAACCCTTCCGAAGTGCGGGTTCGAATATTGAATGTCCTAGATTCCGAAACCGATATGATCTTTCAATTTAGTGCTGCTCGGATTAGAATTCTTTTAGCTATTTTATTTTAATTATTCAAGGTAATTTGAAAGATAAAGTTTTCAAGGTTTGAAGGATAGAGGAACTGCCTATCAGCAATAACATTCTTTTTTCTGGAACAGAGAAGTGGTCGATGTCTAAGATGAATCGCTCAAGATTAAATATTTAAGATAGAATGGTTCGATTTTTATAAGAGCTGAATTTTCACAGTAAAAGGTTTAAATGTCATAATTAGGCTTCTTAGCATCAACTCCTATAGGAGTAGAATTCCAGAAATAGCAAAATTTAGATAACCTATAAGTGAATAATTTTCATTGAGACAGGTGCGATGCGAGTTTTTGGAATACAAATACAAATAAACATATATTTCAAAAATATTTTATATATTTTAAATGTAATTCGATTTAATAAACGCAAGCTAAAAGCCAATAAAGGAAATTCTTTCAATAAGTTAAATAATCGTGTTAAAATTTTGAAATTATTAATATATGGAACAAAATTAGATTATACCAGTAAAACAAATTGTTTTTCAATATTACAATTAAATCAAATTTAAAAAGATTGTCTCTTTAAAAAATGTATCAAAAGCTACTATTATAAGTAACAAATTCAACTGAAAAAGATGTGTAAAAAGCGAAAAAAGTGATTGATGAAAACAACTTAAACATAGGCAAAAAACACAAGAGTGATAAATAAGATAGAATGAAATCGAATGAAAATGAAATTGGCATTTAAGTAGAAAAGAGACATTGCTACAAAAAGTGTTTAAAATTTATTTAAAATAAGATAAATAGTGGTTTTTAATGAAATTTATGTCAGAAAAGTTTATTTTTTTAAATTTTAGAATGATGTGAAATAATTTTTGTGTAACCGATTTTTTAGAAATTATGGCGGGGAATGTAAAATCCTTCAAATCTAATTCCACCAAGTCACACACATTCTCACACACACACACACACACACACACACACACACACACACACACACACATTCTTCAAAATTTTTATTCATTTGTATGTATGGAGTATTTATATAAAAAATATAAGGAAAAAAACTGCTATATGAACGTATAAAGTACTTTTTTTCTTGTTCCATATACGAATTTATGAGAAAGTATTGATTCGTAGCAATCTACAACTCAAAGTTTTGGCGAATCTCTGTGTACCAACTTTCACTGTTCTGAAAACAAATTTTTGTCATTGCTTCTTTGTTGACATGATAAATGAAAATTACTCTGAGATGAAAGGATGACATTTTGTACATGGACGTCAGACCAAATTTGAAGATTTCTATCAAATTTTGTACAAAATTCATTGAAGGGAATCTGTCTGCAAGTGGACTCCATAACTGCAAACAGTAAAAGGCAGACAGATAAAATTTGGTACACAGAATTAGCTGATTATCATAAAATTTTACGCCAAGGAATTTATTCTGTCGGTCTGTATCTTCGTATGCTTGTAGAGGTGATAACAGAAAAACCCAATGATCTACACTTATGAATATCTATGTTGTATTAACAATAACTGTAGTTAGTTGTCAAATTTTTGATTTAAAACCGAAGTCGAAATCAGTCCAAAAACGCACCCAAAATATATATTCGTGGAATTGATTCAATAGTAGGAGATTCACAACAAAGATTTGTGATCAAAATATTTGCTACTTTACTTAGGGTATATCTATCTCGGCTTTGGCTAGTATCATACATTAAGGGGAGAGGAGAATAATACCTTTTGGAAAAGCGTGCAAGAAAGGCTTTTTGGCTAGACCACTGATTTTAATGATCTTCTGTAAAATAATTTTATTTTGACAAAGCTTACAAAATTTTTCTTCACTATATCATTACATTTATTCAACAAATGACTCGCAAAATTCAGCCTATAATTTAAACTTTCAATTCCAAAATTCAATTCTTAGTAATTTAAGTCAAATCATTGAATAAAGTCATCATAAAAATATAAAAACCCATTTGGTAATCCGGTACTCGAAGATTAACTTCGATTTTATACCCTCTCCCTTATTCTTGTACGCCTCCTCTAATTTCATAAGGATTGGAACTATGAGGACTAAAAAAAGTTGAAAAAGTATGTAAATAGTGAGATATTTCCGACAAGATTTCTCCATCATGGATTTAAAAGTTGTCGAAATTGGAATCTGAAAATCATTTTTTGGTCTTAGCTTTTTAGTAATTGCAACAAAGATTTTCAGACAAAAATTGTTATAAAAAATTTTATTGTGTGAAATTTGCCTAATTTAAGTTATTTTTGTATTTACAAACATGAAGAGGTTATAGGGAAATGAAAGTTTCAATATCGTGCTATCTTTCAGATTTTAACTCGCATGAGAATTTGGTTGAAATGATAATTTTTCCAACAAAGTATACCACAGATTCAAAATAAATTATGACGGTATTTTTTAAATGATTTGCTATGCATGGACCGAAGAACTCCTTTCAGGTAACTATTTAACACTATTATCATGTGAGAACATGATGTTCTTTTGGTTATGGAGTTTTGTGGTGTCTTTAAAAAAATGTAGGCAATGAGTTGTTCGGTAAATATCATAATCTAAATCTGTTAACAGACATTTAGAAGACGATTCCTTTTTTGATTGATAAACATATTTTATTATTAATTTTTTTGTATAATAATCATTGTAAACCTTTTGGAGTCTGGCAATGGTTGTAATATATGCTGTTCAGTGAAAAGAATAAACAAGCCGATGGAATTCTAAAATGCTTGGAGAATTATTTTAGTTTTAAGAAGCTCTACAATTTATATTTTGTAGCTTAAGAAAATGGGTGGTTTTCTAGAAAGCATGAAAAAAAGAATAAAGTATAAATGGGATGTCCTAAGCTTTTAAAAAACATTGTTGGCAGGAGATTTCAATTTGAATATGAATACTCCCGAAGGAAAAGATCTTTGTGATACAATGGAAAGTATTTACTATCTGAAATTGCTTAATAATCCATCCGATTCCACAGCGATCCGTCATATGAAGATAGATTGCATATTTTCGACAAATATTGTAAGAACGTGCGGTATATATGTAGGATATCCCACAGAACTATTTTAATTAACCAACATCTGCCTTTATCTTGTTTTGTCAACACCCGATGATATATGAAATACAAAGCAAGAGTTGTAAAGGTTAGATTATTTCCCAGAGGGCCATAATTTTTAATTAGTTTGGTATTCCAGAACAACGAAACCTATCGGTCTTTCGAAAGTCTGTCCCAATTAATTTTGAGACAGAGGAACCACTAACTTTCGTCAAGAAAAGACGTCTGTCTTCACGCGTCAGCGATTCCCGCAAAGCTCAGCAGATACGCGGTAATATATATTTTCAGTCATAATGTTTCCCTATCTCTAACGTCCTCCTAGAGGAAATAATCTAACTTTCTGATCATTAAATATCTCCATGTTTTAATTCTTTTTAATATTTCCCTGTAAATACTCCCCCTGTAAATATTCCCCTTTAACTCTAAATAAATTCTTTTATTTTTTTAAAGAAGTCTCTTCACCTTCGTTTGTATTATTTTAATTTTTGCTTAGAAACTAACCCGTAAATATTAAAAAACCCCTAGACGTCACACCACTAAAATCCCACTATCTGAAGAGTCTAATTTTTGGAAGATTTAATTAGACTCCCACATATATGAAAGGGCATTTTGTTCTCATTTGCCATTATATTTTCAAATTCTTTGGGGTTCATACACCTTCAAGTTCATACACCTATTTTTCCAGAAGACAATGATCCAAGGTAAAAATGTAGACCAGATTTATTTAGTAGAACTGGAGGTATTGAATAGAAGAAGAAAACGATTATCCTTTGTAAAATAAAATTTTAAAAAAAGGTGTTCCCACATGATAATTTGAAATTTGTGATAGCAAATTTCCATTTTTTATTGGTATTTATTTTTATCTTTTCATTTCTGTTTGGCCGATACAAAATAAAGAAGAAATCTTCGGAAAGCATCTTTTGTTTGTCATATGGAAGAACTCTCATCAGGAAACGGGGAGTGGACAGGCGCCACTTCATTAGCACCTTGCATTCGAACTCATCCCCAGGTCACGAGGCGTGGACATCCAAATAGATTAAGACGCACTGGTCGACTGTCAAGTAGTTCCCGTTAGAGATACAGATCGCGACGACGTGAACAGATTATTTGGTGAGAGAAAGATCAAGGCCTCTCCGGCTGTCGAATCAAAAATAACTTTGTATCGATATGCTTCTGATGAGTAAAATAGGTTTGAAAGATATTCTGAATACATTTGACTTAAGTCTTTTTTATATCAAATTCGCGTGTGCTTGCCTTTACTTGGGAATAATTTGATTAGTCTCTTAATACGGCTAATTTAGTTGACATGAAAAGTAATGGAAGCTTAACGCTAATAGTGTGTAATTGTATTGAAATCTGAATATATTTCAGTTCACTCCAGTATTTGAATATTTTAATTTGAATTAGCAATAAATATACGGTTTTAAGATTCTAAGAATGGAATGAAAATATCGAACAAATAAGCAACAAAGTCTGAAACCACTCTGGATACAATGATAATGAAAAATGCGTGAAATTGCTTTCTCATAAAGGAATTAATTTATCATAAGACATATTTATTCTCAATGGGAAAAATTATGGGGTTAATAGATAAATGATAAATTTCTTTGAATAAAATTTCTATTATATCATGGCCTTATCCCCCAGTACGTGAGCTCGATGTCAAATTGACTAGATTCAGCATTGCTCACGTTCGTGTGAATCACACATATCTTCAATTCAGCGATCGAGCGCCTCTCTGTTCGAGATGTCAAATAATTTATAACGATTCATCATACTTTTGTTGTATATCCTAATTTTAATTTTAATTTTTTTTCCTTTGTTTCAAAACTTTTCGTCACTAGACATTCAACGCCAGGGGGGAAAAGTCCTCACAAAACTCTTTTCATTTTATGAAAGAATTTGTTTTTTTTTTTTACCATTTTATATAAATCCCATATTTTTAGAGTAATCTTTTAATGCATCTTTGTTGATTCTGAAGGTTTCAGAACTTTTTTTCACTATACCTTATTAATCATATGCTTGAAGCAGTATAACCTTTTTTGGCTCTTGAGTCATTAAATCCGACAAACAAAACAATGATTAGTACAGATACCTACTTGTCTTTGAACGGACAACTAGTTATGTCAAAAAATATGTAGACTAAAGAAACCTTTTTGGAAATTAATTTATATTGTCAGTAAACTGAGGTTTATACAAAAAGAGACTTTTTGAAAAACCGGTTTTCAAATTCAATATTTTCAATAAACCGGTTTTAGCCGGTTTGCGAATTTTTGTCAAAAAAATAGAATAGGGGGAATTTTTTTTTTATTTAATTTATATTTAAAAAAACGAAATCAAATTTAAAATATTAAAACATTTAAGGATTACATATGCATATTACTTACACTAAATAACGAAACTCAAACAAAAATTTCAAATAGTATTTATATTATTTTCAATACTTCTAATTTCTCCTAAGAAAACGGGATTTTAAAAAAAACATAAAATATGCACTGAATGGTGGCTAAGTCTTGTTCTTGAAGTTCTCGTTTGCTGAAAAATTGAATCAAAATCTCTCTCACTCGTTACTGAAAATACACGCGTTAAAATTGAAAATACTTGTTTGCTAACTACTGAACTTGGTTTTTCTTGGCATCACCAATAAATCTAACTATTTAGTTCTTTTATTCGTTGCCTTAAATAATGAAAATTCAGCTTTCAGCATCTTTAAATTTGTAAGTTTTTTGTCAAGGTCTTAAAGAAACTTCCGAATTGATTTTGCAATTACTTCTTTTAAAAATGCATTACTCTGATGAGTCGTTTTTTCGATTTGCTGTTCATCTGAATCGATTTCCACATAAGAATTTAAAATATTCTTAATAATATTCCAAGTATTCTTTCTAATATAAGAATTTGGAATAAGAATTTGGAATATTCTAGGCAATATCTCTACAGATAACTTGATAATTTTTGAAGCCAAATAAAGTATACTAGATTTCTTCGCTAAGCTAGCAATGTTTTGTGGATTTTCCAAATACAGCAAAAATTGCTAATTCTATTTGTCTTCGTTCTTCTAAAGCATTTAATAATTTCTAACTTATTTCAGTGTTTTAATTTTTTTAGTTTATTTAAAAGAAATTCAAATATATCTTCAGGTGTTAATAAATTGGCATCGCGTTGTCCTAAGCCTTCAGCTGCTAGACGAATCGGTCCTAAGACTTTAATAATTTCTAAAAGTTTAGGATGTTTTTTAATTTTCACTTTACATTATTAAACGAACCTGTCGTGACTCGTAAAGGATCGCACACATTTATCTATACTAACATAAAATAAATTGGTTTGTCTCGTCTTTTCCTATTACGCAGGCCCAGCTGCGCAGTGCACAATGCGCAGGCACTCCCCAACACAAATCGCAAAGACGAAAAAAATGTGTCCCGTTCCACAGAATAAAGAACAAATCATAAAAGTTTAAAACT
Organism: Argiope argentata; assembly: GCA_026289955.1. NCBI lineage: Eukaryota > Metazoa > Arthropoda > Arachnida > Araneae > Araneidae > Argiope > Argiope argentata. Next base: position 288,521 of record JAOUZG010001200.1, read on the forward strand.
AATTTCTACATATTAATATGAATTCTTTAAACCGGTTTTCTTAATTTAACCCTTTTCACTCCGTTGGTGTTTCTGACTCATCATTCAAGATTGTGCATCATTTTGACGTTTTATCTATTTATTTTTCAAATTTAATTGTTAAAAACGCCTACATAAGGGTTAAGGGATGTAGATTAATTTTTCAAAGAAATTCGACTTAAAAGAATTATGTATATTTATTTTTCATAACAATAAAGAAATCTTTGTATTAGGTGAATATTTTTGCATCTAATTATTTTCTGGAGTGCAAAGGGTTAGTTTAAAAACTGGTTTCCAAATGTGACAAATTTACTTTATAAGACCAGGCTTGAAAAACCGTCGTCCTAGTATAAATATCTCAAATATCGTATTTAGAACATATTTTTATTTAAAAATTTGTGACCGAAGCAATTTTTATATTTCATATTATTTTATTACAATTTTCTTTCCAGTATTAAAGGAAAAAAACAGTATTAAATGTTTTATAAAAAAAGAATGCTGAATTAAAATCACAAACTAAGTAGAGTGCTGGACTGTTTCCTGTAGATAGAATACTATTGAAAATATTTTTATTTCTACCGCCTTTACTTAAAAAAGGGAAATTAAAAGAAATATTCTGAATTCAAAGATAAGACCGATGTATGAATGTATACAGTGCAAACCAATAGGCATTTGCGATAATGAATAAGGGGTGGGGGGGGGGAGAATACTCTTCTTTTTGAATTTTTAAACTAAGTCAAAATTAATTAAAGTTTCAAGGGATAACGCTTTTTTAAATTGCCAATTTCGGCTAAGGTCTTATTTTATCTTATCCGATTACCATGATAGACATATTACAAAAACTGTTAACATCTATTATTATTTTAAGGAGGAATTTCTATGTATTCTGAAATCCTATGATCCTCTGAAATCCATTTTCTATGGATTTTCAGAGGATTGTATTTTCAAAATGTAAACTTTTGTGAGCATGCAGGATGAAAAAAAAAAAAAGATAAAAAGTAATTTTTATACATTCGATAATCGACAAAAAAAATTTTCTGAATTTAAAATTGCCGAATAATACAAAATATATGAAAACATATTCCATTCAATTTTGATTGAAATCTTTTCAAGCAATCAAAAGCATGATATAATGCATATACGCTATTATAATTTTATAATGATCCTTTCTTTATACTTACGAAGTCATATTTGTCTCAAAAAGTTCTGAGAGCTGTTGATAACGGCATATTTATAATTTCTTTTCTTATCATTCATCACCGCGAATTATCGAAGAGGCAATCTTGTTTTGGAGTTGATTAAAAATTTAATAATAACATAAATAGAACGCGATAATTTCATCTTCCAAACTTCGTGATCTATATCTATCACTGCATTGCAACCTTCTAATGACCCAAAAATATCATTAGCATCTCATCCGATCGGACCAGATCCGATTAATCCAAAAACCTAATATTGCATTTACCCTCACGAAAATGCCCCGAAACGGCGACGGCAACCAGTGGTGAATCTTCCACCAATTACGTGGTTTCCATTTCTGCGCAAAGAGGCCTGGTGCTGAGGGGTGCGAACTGTCATCGAGGCGGTCACAGCGACAGTTAAGGACCTGACGATAATTAATAACCCGTTTAACGGGTCATTTGAAAGCAGGTGGAGCGCGTTTTTAACACCTCAAGAAATTGTCACCTGCTTATGGCGGCTACCGTGTTTAATCATGTCATTGAGGGACTGTCCGAATAGTAAGGGGGAGGAGGACTTATATCTTCGGAATTCGGAATTCCATTAGAATGGTAATTGTGATGTCGCACCAGCACGCTAACGGAGAGGCATTTCAAGGCCAATTTTTTTCTTGGATCCTCCCATCATACTTTGAGAGGGAGAATAAGTGATTTGTAATTGCATGCGTAGTTAGATATTAATCGAAGTTCCGCAGGGATCTGTTATTCAAAGGGATGGACTTTCTTCGAAAGGTATTTATATAATCTTTTAGGCGTGGAAAAGGGGTGAATTCCGTACCAAAATCAACCTAAAAAATTTTATGGGTTGAAAAGTAATCTTTAATGGACAGAGCAACAAGTTGCCAAAAATTGCAATCTGATGTTGTAGGGATCCATTGCATTCTTTAGAATGTACAGCTGGTGCCTTCCTTATTCACTAGGATAATCTTTTGCAAAGTATAAGTTTTGAAGAACGACAATTATGTTGATTAAAAAAGGATTAAATCCTTCTTTCATTAACCCCTTAACCGGTTTGCCCGTACGCCGTACGTGCATCGATTTATCGAATTTTGATAGTTGTAAGCAAAAAATAAACCATTCATAGCAATTATAACTCAATAGTAAAATGACTTCGAATACGTAGATAAGCCAAGTATTCCATGGATTTCCATTTGACTCAAAATAAGAAGATATTCCCAAAATAGAACGTTTCATCTTATTAGATAGTAAGGAAAATAAACCGGTTAAGGGGTTAATCATTAACTTATGGTTAAATTAATGATCAACTAAATGAAAAGAATATTTACTTTAAAAATAAATTTTTAATGGGCTGAAGTTTTTATTCTGTGCTTTTTTTTACTCTCTAACTAAAATTCATTTCAAATTAATCTTTTTGGAATTTTCTTTTAAATTTTTAGATACTCCTTTCTGAATGTAAAAGATCCGAAGGCAAATCGACAAAAAACAAATTAAATTTCAAAAAAATTCTCTGGGCCTGACAATGGGGAGGATTGATACATTGCATGCCCTATTCATCTGAAACTTCAGCTTCTATTTGCATATAAGAAGGGGGAATAAAAAGTAGAAAGGACGGAATATTTTTGTTGGTAAATCCTACAATATCTTAAACTTAATAAGATATTTTAGGATTTACCAGTAATAAGAATTTACCAACAGTGATATTTACAGTAAATGGCAATGAATCTCAAATTTTCAATTTTTTTTTCTATACATTGCTATTTAATGTAGCAGTGAAGATTGTTATTACTGATCTTTTGGAGTATTACTTCAAATTTGATAGAAGTGGAAAGATATCAAACATTACATTACACCATCATTTTTTAAATTTTGGTGGGAAAATAATCATTACCTTCTTTTTATGTGTTAATAATTCGATAAAATTAAGCTAAGTTGTCATCAATTTTTGAAATCGTCTATTAAATTGTTTCAGAATTTGTGGAAATAATAAAATTTTATGAAATTTATTAAATATTTCAATGTTTTCTTTTATATGATAGAATCAAATAATGTAATGTAAAAATAATTATATAATTATTTACTTTTAACTTGAAAATTGAAACTTGTTTGGTTATTGCCTTACATTATGGATTGAGAACAATTCTAAAGTTTCATTCAATTTTAATAAAAGATACCATACCTTATTCTGCTCCATTTGTGGGAAAAAGCAAATAAGCGGAAAGTTGTTTGTCACAGTCTTCAATATCCATTTTAATTCATATCATTCAGAAAGAATTTAATAAAATTTCTCTTCTTTCAATGGCAGGAATACTAAATAATTAATATCAAATTATCTTTTGTGTTAGTTCTGCGAATTTATATTTAAAGATGATACTTTTTTGAGTGTTAAGAAAATAACTCAGTTTCGTTTTTTATGTTTGACTTGAATAATATCAACTGGAAAAAATGACCTTTTCCCTTTTTTTGAAAGTGTTAAAAATCGAAAGATTGTTAAAATTAATAAATCAGAAATAGCAAAAAAAGTATTTGAAAATTAAAGAATAATAGCAAATGGTGTTTTCTTTTTTTTCAAAGCAATCTAACATATTGTAAGTATAAAAGTTGAGTGTTTCTCAAATGATAATTATACATGTAAACCTTTTACTGAAAACAAAAATTATTTTAAAATAGTCAAATAGTATAATTTAAAAAGTAATTTTTTAATAATATTATAAATAAAAAAAAATCGATTGTAAAATAATTTTTTTGAAAACAATCCATGTCAAGCTCGTTTACTTTATTGAAAAAGTATGTTCGAATGATCCTTCTTTGAAAGTTTTTCAAATCCCTACACATACATGTTATCTTTAAATGGTATTCTATTTACCCATTTCTTCTTAGTAAGTTGCTATTCAGTATGCGTGCCGAAATAGCTCAGTTGGGAGAGCGTTAGACTGAAGATCTAAAGGTCCCTGGTTCGATCCCGGGTTTCGGCAAGTGCCTAATCCTCGGTAGTATAGTGGTCAGTATCCCCGCCTGTCACGCGGGAGACCGGGGTTCGATTCCCCGCCGGGGAGTAGCTTTTTGTGTTCTCTTTTTACATTTGATACATATTATTTTTCGCGTAATTAAATTTGCTTTTTAATATAAAATGTAGCTTCTGTATTTTATTGAAAAATATTAACCCTAAGAGATAAAAAGAATTTAAAATCGCAACTGGTGAATGAGATAGCTTCTACGTTTGTAGTTTCTGAAATAAATGTTAAAAGATAGAATCTTAGAAACAAGAAAAATTATTCAATAGTTTAAATTCAACTATTTGATTTTATAAATGAAATGATATATCCTATTGCTTAGTTTTAGCTCTGGTGAGAATTCAGAGGGAAATGGCTGTATTCAGTTTCTGTATTCTTTTTAATTCGTATGTAGCCTCCGTGGCGCAATCGGCTAGCGCGTTCGGCTGTTAACCGAAAGGTTGGTGGTTCGAGCCCACCCGGGGGCGCATTCTTTTCTTACTCTACATCGACAGATGAAAGGAATTGACTTCATTCATAAGGGTATAAAAAATTATAGGCTCTATTTCTGGATTATAACTTAACTATCGAAGTAAAAACTGCTAAAACTTAAACTGGTTAAAGAAATGATTGTTAATAGGTATAAAAAAATTATTATTATCATCTCTACATTTAATAATCAATTTTTAATTTTTAAAAATCCATCTGCCTTTAGAAATATATAAATTTAAGAATTTTTACATAAAGGGTTATTTAACCACATTTATTCATCTTTCTAATTAGATAAATCTTCCTATTTTGGTAATTTATTGTTAATTTGGTTTTTTTTAAAATAATATATGGAGCATTTGGTATACCAAATCGTTTCATATTGATTTTTTCGCGTTTAAATACTTAATTCTGTGGCTTAGTTGCACACTTGAAAATAAAAATTCAGTAATTCGGTGCGCGCGTCAGACACGTCATTGTATGCGAAGTGGTTAAACGTTGTTTATCTTTGCTTATTTGTGCCTTGAGGTTTTCTAATTTATTAGTTTTATTTTATTTATTTTGCTTATCATTTTTAAATCGTCGCGAAGCCTCCGTGGCGCAATCGGCTAGCGCGTTCGGCTGTTAACCGAAAGGTTGGTGGTTCGAGCCCACCCGGGGGCGCGTCCTTTTTTTCTTCGTCTGCATAAAAAATTATTATTATTTGCTTTATTCACAAATTTTTGACCTTGCTCTACCTTTGAATTATAATTCGGGGGAGGGGGGGGGGCAAAATTGTTAAAAGGTAAGTCTATAGAAAAATTCATATGTCATGACTTTTGTTGGTAAGATAGGTGATAGCTATATTATTATCATTTAGCAACCATTTTGTAATTTTTAGAAATCCGCTGACTTATAAAAAAGAATAAATTCGAGAATTTCTTCAAAGCCTGTATCAAAAGTTGACTTTCAAACCATTGTATTTCTGTTTGACATTTCCAAATGCAGTAAATCTAGCATTTCTCTGAATTTTTAATTCTGAAATGATATAATAATTTAAACTTCCAATGCTAGGACTTTTTTTCTTTTGCAAAGTAAATGACCCAATTACTTTTATATACAAAAATGTACCGTTTGTAATATTATCTTTGTAAGAATAAAACTTCAAATGGGATGAAATTCGTAAAAAGAAATGTTTGTCTTGATCTGAGTCCTTTATCTCTTATTTTGCGGTTAACAGTGGCATTCATCTACTGGCAGTTGCTATGCCGTTTGATTCTCTGAATAATTGGGTGTTTACTATGCTTAAATAATATTCTGATGGGATATGTGTCTATTTATTTATACAAATAGGCTCATTTTTATTTCATATTTAATGATTATTTATTGATTTTAATAATATTTAATGATTCGGCATTTCTTTTTTATTCCATTACTTAAGAATTATCAATTTTGTCATGAGAATTACGAAATAATTTTTTTTCCTTGCAGAAAAATCAGAATACTCTATTTTAAATCTGTCAGACATTTTTCCTTTTAAAAAGGAGCTTAAATATTTCACATAAAATAAATACCTCTCTTTTCCATCCCCCACTGCCATGTCCCGCCCTTGCTCTTGAGTGGTCGGCGCAGTCCACCAATGAGATGCAAGCCTCATACTTTACTTCCGGCTGTTCACTTCCGTAGAGGAATGAAAACGATAAAAAGGGTTAGAAATCCGCTTGGGTGACCTTAGGGGAAACACCTGCGTACCCCCTCCCTTCCCCCTCTTTCCTGCCTCCCTCTTGAAAAGTCTGAAGAGCTTCACGAGATCATGTAAGTTTTTTCATCCTTCCCTTCAAGTTTTTAGTCCAAAAAAAGATTTCTTTTCAGTTGTTAAAAATCGTCTGAATGGGGTGATATGTATACTAATCGTTGGTTTTAACACCACTCGACCCCTTCCCCGCCATCCCTTCGGTCCCTTTCGTTTCCGGGAATCAACACTGTCACTAGATGCCCAGACATGAGGAACGAGTCGTCTGTCCTGTAGAAGTTGCCGCAGTGTGACTTCTACTTTTATCACCTTATCTCAGCGACTATGTCTGTAAAAAAAAAAAGAATTTAAAAATCAGTGTTTGTGTTGGTATTTTTCTTTATTGCATTGCCAACTCTCATTTCTAAAATTATCAATTAAACTAAACTGCATCTAATGATTTTAATGTTGCAGAATAACCAACCACCACTCCATATAATCTTATTAGATCATTCAGATTCCTGCTAAGTTAAATGAGAATGAAAAGAAATGTTAGAAACAGAGTTGAATGGAGAATTAATAAATGTGAGATTAAAGGAAATGAAAGGAGAATCTACAATGCTAATGAGGAACGAATAAAATACAAATGTCAGCAGAAAACAAAGAATAGAAGCGGAAAACGTAAAATAAAATTTCAAAAAAGAATATATATATATATATTACTTATTAAAGTTTTATGGTGGTAGTAACAATATGCAAATTGAATAATAAAGATACTGAAAAAATGGCAAGCAGATTAAACTTCTATTGGGCTTGGTAAAGCGATGTCTATAACAAACATTTGACAAAAATCGCAAATGGAAAATCTCATTTAATGAATTAAGAATGTTGCTGTTGCTTCTAATGGTCTTTTTCATAGGCAAGTCCGCTGACGAAGTCAGCGATTATGATTTAAGAAGGAAATGTCTTAGACTGTTCTGTTCACGGTGGAAAAACAGATACGTTCCTATCAATAAAAACAACAACAAGAACAAAATTCTTCTAAAAAACAAGAACTATTTTTCTAAATTTTATTCAAAATAGCTATAAAAATTGGTGGAGTTATATACACACACATATATATATATATAATAGTTGCGTTTCATGGAACTTATTTCCGAACATTAAATGAATAACACTGTTATTGTATAAATTAGCGTTAAATATAATTTGTATTAGCGAAGATTAATATGTGTGTTTGTGCTTCTGTATGTGTTGGCATTCTACAGACCAAACCACTTGGCTTACAGCCACCAATATCGGCTGATACATGCTTTAAAGAATAAAAGAACTTTTTTAAATTAAAATTTTAATTATTAAAGATTAGGTTAAATTTTGAGTTGTTCAATGAAAGATTTCAAGAATATAATTGCACCAAAATGATTTTACCATTGTTTCAGATTACAAAAAATTATATTTTTAATGATCGTCCAAATTTTCGGCCAGACATTTAGCAGTTTTATTTTGTTTAATTTTTAACAACAGATTATTTTGTTGGCTTGAAATTAAAAACAGTTTTTAAGGCTTAATCAAATATTCAATCTCAGGATTATCTTCCATTTTAGAAAGCCGAGGAAGAAAAATTCTGTTCAATATTTATGTTGTTTATGAGACAAATAAAAAATAAAATTCTAGGATCGTGAACGGTATATAAACTACTATTTGTGTTTTCACCGAGGTTATCATGCCTTGTGGTTCGATTTAATTATGAAAAAATCATTTATTCAATAATCAGGACATCAGCAAGACAAACAACAATAAGATGGCTTTCCGGCACAGAGGTAGCGCGTCTTCCTCGTGTTCTGTGAGTCCCAGGTTCGAGCATGGTTGTTCTTCTGTGTGATATCTGTGAGATGTGAGACTGTGCCCCCCTGTAAAAAGGAGCTGTGCAAGCTAATGTGGTAAACGAGTAACTAAGTCGTACTCTTGGTCCTAGTTGATGCTAATTCAAAAACGAGATACTCTCCTTTCGGCTTAAATCTGCTGCTGTATCAGCGAGGGACTTGTCCATAGGCAAGTGCCATAAGTAACAACAACATAAAAAACACGCTTTTAATTCTGCAATTTGGCAGAATCACGGATTGGATAACTGGTGCTAAATATCGCCAATATCACTAGAAAATCAACTGGTCACTAAAGACGACTAGCTTTTAATAAAAAAGCGAGAAAGTTCTCGTTAAATTTCTAATTTGTTTTACATAATAAATCGTAAAAAATTTAATTGCGGTGAATAGAATATACAGTTTTATCCTATTCCTCATAAGTCTAAAATTTAATACAGATACATTAAATTTTGGAGTCAACATTACACCAAATTTCATTTAGTTAGCTAATTATATTTTTGAGAACGTATTCTGAGATACTTTTGATGGAAATCGGTTAATAGATACAGATACACGTTTCAGTTCAGTAACAAGATTTACAATTTTGATCTGGATATAATGGAGATTTTTAATATAATTAGTTACGTGGTTGATTTATCACTTGCCACATACGTAGTATATGTCCGTGGTCACTCAATCTAGTTCAAGGTCTTACACAAATGTGTTGTTCTTACTAGGCACTTGCCATGGACAAGCGCTCTGACGGTCGTCAGAGATTTTAAGGCGAATGATCTCTTGTTTTTCAAGTAGCTCCAACTAGGGCCAAGAATACGACTTAGCTACACACTCATCACATTCACCTGTACAGCCCTTTGTTACAGGGGGTCACATTCATATGCCTCCCCAGATAGAGCACAGATAAAACAACAATGCACGAACTGAAACACCCAGATCAAGAGGAAGATGTGCTACTTCTGTGCCAGGACGCCGACTGTTGCAAATGTAAATCTATTGATGTTGATGATTAACTCATGTCCGCTAGATACCAGATCTGAGATAGAAATATCAATAAGCTAGAGATACCAGATCTGGCAAGAATGACTTAAGACAGCATTTTCTTGAGCTATAGATGATGATGATGACGACGTGTCCGCTTTACAATGTAAAGGAGGGGTGCAGTAGCTTCTGAGGGTATGGACCCCTGAGCACCCGAGGGCAGAAGTCAGACTTCTAGCTCATATGAAGATGACACTCTCTTATCGCATTCGCTTGTACAGCTCCTTTTTAAAGTGGGAAATTTCATACACCTCACAGATAGCACACAGAAGAACAACCATGCCCTAACCAGGACTCGGACTCATCACACCCAGATCACGAGGAAGACGCGCTACTTCTGTGCCAGGACGCCGGTTAAAGCAAATGTATATCTATTGATAAAACTATTTGAGGATCTTCATAAGTTCATCAGTTTATGTGTTTACGCTTTCGAATTGATGAGGAGAGTAGCAGATTTAATGCATTAAACGGATGTCTTTAAAATATATATCATTGGTTAAAGACCGTTTGCCATTAATAGAACCTAATTTGTTTTTGAATTATTAAATTCACCGACAGACAGAATGATTTTTTAAAAGTCAGACACGGTTCATTGAAATATTGAAATCGATTATTATTATTATCATTATTATTATTACTATAGTTTCATTTCTATTTTTCATATAACAAACAGAAGAAAAAAAGCTGGGGGCTTAAACAAGGGCCAAAAATCTACAACCACACTAATGCATGGAGCTATAGCATTAAGCCGTCAAATTCCCTTTTGAAAACTGAGTCTCTAATAATTACATCCACTAGACATGACGCGCATAAGAGAAAAAATCCAAACAGAAAACCCCACATTTGTTTAATCTCAACCTTTCTCTTGGGTCGTGAGCCAGCGGTCATGTTATCTCTCCAAGCATCTTGATCGCGATTTTCACACCTTTTCGATATCCATCTTGGGGAAAAAGCGGATCTTGAGAAAACAATGGCGAAGGTGTCGAAAAGAGTAACTCGTAATTAAGAGTAATTTCGTCGTAATTCGATATATTAGATTCTCCGATTTTTAAGAGTGGATCCACGCTCGCAGGGTTCATTTTAGAAGAATGGATTAAGATGTAAGGTGTCATAATCATAGGTTTTAAAAGCGAGGTGCTTTAACTTTTGATTAAGCGAAGCATTTAAGCACTTTTTAAAAGGCTGTTATTTGGGATAAATGCCGCTGAAATCGTCTTCCAAGAAGTTGGTGTCGATAGTAAAAGTAATTCATCAGAGTAATGAGATATAAAAATAATTTAGCAGCATGAATGAATCGAGTCGATCAGTTAAAGACTGTGTTCTTTTCTTCTGATAAAGACATTAAACGATCATGAGAAATTAAGAGATTAAGTGTTTGAGCAACCATTGAAAAGTGATTAATCTATCTGATTCTCATGCACAATAAGTAATAATTCAATATATTTGCATTTAAAACCCAATTGCATGCTTTTATGCACATTTGAAAACTTATTAAGATTGAAACCAATTTAAATTTGTGTATATTGGTTTAAAATTTGCTATATGTTATTGTTGTTACTTATGGCACTTGCCATGGACAAGCTCCCGCTGATACATCAGCAGATTTAAGCTGAAAGGAGCGTCTCTTGTTTTTTGAAGTATCGCCAACTAGGGCCAAGAGTACGACTTAGCTACACACTCACCACTTTAGCTTGCACAGCCTCTTTTTACAAGGGGGGTCATAGTCACATATCTCATTGATAGCACACAGAAGAACTATGTCCGAACAGGAACCCCCAGAACACGAGGAAGACGCGCTACCCCTGTGCCATAAACCCGGCAATTTGCTTTATAAATATATCAAGAGATGAAAACATTATTTAACAATCGAAATATAATTGAAAATTGGTGTCATATGACAGCTTCGAACATGGTGGCACCACACTGTTGCAGCAAACAATTTAGTATAGTTAACTTTTGCTTGAGTGGCATTACCCGTTTTATTGTTATTCTAAAAGTACTTATATACTTGTAATGCCTAATTATAGTGCAGAATAAAATTATATTTTACTAACGTCGTACACCAAGATTAATATACGGCGCCGAAAACCAGAATCGAACCAGGAATCTTTAGACCCACACTTTCTCTAACAAATCTAGACAAATCGATGAATTGAGACTCGTGATAATTTATAAACTTTTTTGATGGTCATCTCCTGAGGTGGAAGCAATATTTGCCTTAATTATATGAGGGTTGGTTTCTCTCCTGGAAGACTTTCAGGGGAAATTGGCCCAAATTTGTGTTTTCCACTGTAGAACATCTGGATTAACCAATAATAATAGCTTAAAGGAATATTTATTGCATTTCTTGATTTATTTATTTAAGTTGTTTGGTCCTAATCTCCTTGTCTTAATTTATCTTTCAAAACTTTAATGCCTCAGATCACAGGTAAAGTGTATCTTATTTAAAACTGATTGGCTTTTAGGCTAGATAGTTTGTCAAAAATATTAGATATATTAATTAACTTAAAACATTTTATATATATTTTACCTCCAAAGCTCAACAAATTTTCCTTTATTTAAACCATTTCATTTTAATTGCCTTAGATACAATTTCTTCATAATGTGCAGGAATTTTACTAAGGGAGTTTAGATTTATGACCTCATATCACAATTAAAAACTTAAATGTACGATTCATCAATCTTGCATATTATTAACAGCAAATCATTAAAATTTTCGGGACTTTATAATTTCACTTTTTCAAATATAGAAATATATTAAACAGAATCTTACTTCTAATAGCGGAAGGAAATTACGTGATTATATATTTGAAGAAATAATAAAAAGGGCTGGGATTTTTTAGGGCACTAATATAAAATATTGTTGAAAGTCAGTTTTAAAAAATACAAGAATTCCAGAACAATTTGGCGGTAATAAAATGAGTATAATTTCTTAATTTGTATACTTAATTAATTGATTTAATTAATAGGACTTCTTTTTAGTAAAACCTTCTAAATTGGTGTAAAATTTATTTTTGTGCAATTACATTTTTAGAAGTCATTTCAGAAAGAAGCAAAATTCAGCTTATTTTTTAATTAATTAAAGTTTTAAAAATGTCTACCCGAAATATACAATCCCTCCTTTTTAAAATCAAATTGGAGAACAAATAAATCGAAATTTCTCAATACAATTTACAAAAACGTAGTAGAATCTGGATAAATGTGAAAAATCTAAGGTTATGTAAGAGAGAGTCCAGATGTTGTCAAGCATGTAATTTTTACACTCTTATATTCGAAAATATTTTGTTCTTCTTTAGGTGTTTTATTTCGAAAATCCATCTATAAACTCTGCTGCCCGTGAAAAATTTTATTTAAAAAAGTTAGAGTTTAGCTTCATGTAATATAACAATAGTTTCAATCACTTTCTAAGCAACTTTCATCAGGAAAACGCCGCCTCCAATTTTAAAAAAATGTAATTGATATATTTTTTTAACAAATATAAACAGTGAATTCATCGGTGATTCACAAAAATAATCTCTTGAATAACCAGACGAAATGCAATTTTTTTTCTTCGTTTTTTGAAATACTTTATACTTTATAAAGTTAATATAATTAAATACAGCTAATATAATTAAATAATAAAAGAAAACTTTAAAAAAAGCTACTTATTCTATTCCTATTCATCTATTAAGATAAAAGTCATATCTTTTTTTTATCTTGTTCACCGCAATTTTTTAAACTTCATTAAAATTCCTCAACATCTGTTGTTGTTTCTAATGGCAAGTGCCATTAGAAACGGTTCTGTGTCACTTGCGCTCAGTCTCATTAGCGCTAACTTATTGGAGGGTGTCATTTGCGCTCAAGCCTTAAAAAGGGTACCATATTATAACTTTTATCTTTGTATATAAAATTTGGCGATTTTACAATATACGCCATATGGTAATCAAACACTGTCAAAGTGAGAATTATACTCCATTTCTCTGATAACGTTAAAAGGCTGCCGTGGGAAAAATGCTAATGACCATTACCGCGTTTCAAATTATTGATAAAAGTAATGAGAGAAATTTTCTTCAGAAACTTATTATGAAGGAACATGTTCATCTTTTCTTACACTGAAGACATTTATAAGAATTATAATTTTGATGCACAAAATACAAATTGAATCTATTAAAGTGATTATAATTTTTAGTTTTAGGATTTAATCTTTATATATCTTAAAATTAAATTTTATTTAACAAAATGAAAAATATACTTTCTTAAATTCAAATTTAAATGATATCAATAACTTTTAGCTCTTTCAGTATGCATGTATGATTGTATGTATATATATTCCACAAACGGATACTTGAAATAAGCTAATGTATTTTTCTACGTTAAATCTCTTCAAATCAGTTATATTTTCTTTTTTTTTTTTTCAAAATAATAAGCGTTTGGGCTAAAATAAATTATAAGAATCATATTTAAAATTTCAATAAAACAGCTGCTGGTTAATTCTCACGGAAAAAAACATTTTTAAATCAAAAATGTTTATAATTACTGAAATTCCTTCAAATCTGAAATACATTGCTTCATTTCCTATCTCATTTACTGTCAGATTTAACTATACATAATCTAATGTACCACAAACAATATTTAAATACAGCATCTAAACGTACTACATTAAGACGCTTAGTTCTCAGTTACAGCATCATGTACTAAAGTTTTATTCGTAGGTAAGCAAGTAGTAAATTTCTTTCTAATTTTCTTAAAAGCTCTATCAGTGATTTAATACCAATTTTCAATTCATGCTAGATCCAAGCATGAAAGAACGCTAGAAATAAAATAAGTTACATTATATTTTATTCGTTCTTTTTTTTCCCCTTCTTTTTTCGTCCATGAATTTCCTGCCAAAAGTATAGATTCGTGTAAATTGAACCTTTACTGTGACCGAAATTGAAATTACAATAATAAATGTTTAAATATTAAGGCGTAAGATAAGACTAATTTCATAGCTTTGTCAGTAAGGTTTCTGAAGTTACCTTTTTTTCTAAAAAGCATTGCATCGTTGCACTTAGGATTAAGTTTTTTTTTTTCTTTTTTAAATGCTGCATCCAGACACACTTCCAATTACAAAATTTCATTAAATAAGGTAGGGAATTGAACAAAAATTGGGATTTTTTTAAAACATATGTTTATCATAATTTCAAGTATGAATTAGTATAATTTTTCTTTTATTTTCATTTATACGTACAAAATTTCACACTTCTATCCAGAAAATTTGCAGATATGCTTAGTTTTAAAATTAGAAGCACTGATCATTGTTATAGTGAGAGAGAGAGGGGATGCTAATGATTTATTTTGTATGCAATCGTAATGCTTCCATCATTAGAATACAATAACGTTTTTAGTTCCCAACATTTTAATAGGCTTAGTGGTTGAAATTAGAAGGATCCTAAATTCAACCGGACAGAACTAGTGAGAATAAAATGTCATATATATATGATGAAAAAAATTGCCATTTTTTCCCTATTTTTTAGGTTACTGTTTTGCTAGATCAGGAACAGCCAATATAAAGCTTAACAGTCCAAAATTGACTGTGCAAAGAATATTTCAACTTTAATAAGTGATATTCATACAGAATACGCGATCGGCGTCTAAAATCAAACGAATAGGCCATTTCTTAAGCAAAATCAAATCTTCCTTTTCCGATAAATGTTGTTTGGAAAGACAAATGTTTTGATCTAGATAGAAGCATTATTTCCCCATTTAGAAAAATTTAAACTTTTAGGAAAGTGAAAACAATACTTCTTGCAAGAAATTCATCATCACTTGCAGTTTTCTGTTCATATTCTGCATGTTTCTGTTTTAAAAGCTTTTTAGTTGGTCCCATTTTCTACAAAAGTATACGGTATGGTACCGATAAATGCAGTTAATATTTAATAACATTATATCTGAACTAAGAAATGAATTAATTTATCAGTGGATATTTGATAAATCTTAGCTGACTAATTCAAAAATATCACATGAACTCCATCACATATGCCCAAGTGTTATAAAGATAATGCAATTCTGTATAGGTGTCGAAATGTTAATCTGGAACAAATTTTTAATCCCTTTAATTAATGCAATTCCAGGCTATTTTTAAAATAATTTATTGAAAGGTTATAAACATGTTATAAGCTTTAGCGAAGCAGAAATAGAATTTAAACAGCTTGAAATTAATAATGTTAAGTTATTCTTTTTTTTGGGGGGGGGAGGTTCCCACAAAGGGACTTAAATTAGAATTAAAATTATTTCCAGAATTTTATGCTCAGATAAGAGGTCTATCTTTTTTCTCAGAATGCAGTTATAATCATTATCCTTAATTGGAGTAGGAAAAACCAAAGTAAAAAGATCACAACTTATATAAAAATACACCAAACAATATGTGTGCTTTTATATTTTGAGGAATAAATGAATAATAAAAAAGAAATGCTCCAGTTCATAAAATATTAAACATGAGTTTAGATTTTATATGTTAATAAGAACTCTGAAAACAAAACGTATTTTGTATTATTGAGCTTAAAGAGATTAGTGAAGTATTTTGGGGAACCATTTTCTTTAATTGAATCGATGAAATAAATTTAATAAACTATGTTTTATTCTACTTTAAAATGTATTTCTTAGAAAGGTGAAATTCTATTAAGGTGATTCAAATGTGACAATTTTTTTCTTATTTATGTTATTTTGAAAATATTCCTTTTGAAGTAAGCAATATCAAGAAAATTTTCTTCTTAACGTAATAATCATAATGGCGAAGGAAACAAAATCAATAGAATGATAATTGTGCGGAAAGCACAAATCATTCTATTTTCAGACCAATTGTATTAGATTTTTTTTGTTAATTTATACAGTTGTATGTGTCGAAATAAACAAAGGGCATTTTTTTTCCTAATTAATGAATTGCAGGAAAAAGCAGTAAAACAATTGAAATGAATGAACTCATGTACATTTTTTTCTTAATTATTTTTCACTACGAATCTGATTTAAATAAATGTTAATGTAATTTTATTTCTATTAAAATGACATCAAAGCTATGGAGGTTAAAAAAATTTGACACTTTAATGCCTTCAACAAATATTATTATAAAATTTTTATACACCTATAGTCTTTGAAGCCCAGTTTTCAGACATTCTTTCAATATCCTTCTAGCTATATTGCAAATATTTGACAAATT
>JAOUZG010001200.1:310019-350813 GCA_026289955.1 Argiope argentata
GAAGTTAAAGCGGAAACTGCCTTTATCTAACTTTTTTTGTTATCTTATTCTAACACAAGCAGCCGTGATAACAGGGAAGCTCTGTTTACACGTTTCTTGTTAGTAAGTAGCCAACGACCCTGCGTGCCGAAATAGCTCAGTTGGGAGAGCGTTAGACTGAAGATCTAAAGGTCCCTGGTTCGATCCCGGGTTTCGGCAAGTGCTTAATCCTCGGTAGTATAGTGGTGAGTATCCCCGCCTGTCACGCGGGAGACCGGGGTTCGATTCCCCGCCGGGGAGAGCATTTTTTAAACTTTTTAAAATTTAAATTTGTAAATTTTTTTAAAAAATTTAAGTAAATTGAGATTTTGATTATTTTCCATATAATTAAATGGTACTTACGTATTAGATAGTTATTTTTATCTCCAAATTTGAAGGCGTCGCCAATGAGTTGCTAAACCGCCATTATTTAAAAAATTGTTCAAACCTTAATTGCCGCTCACCATTTTGTTGGTTTCTTTGGCGTTGACGGTTTATCGCCAAATTTGAATCCGTCGCCAATGAGTTACTAAACCGTTGGCGTAGACGGTCTAATACTTAAGTACCAATTAAATTTATTCGATGAAAAAAGTGAAGATTCTATATTTTATTGGAAAAAAATTTATCCCCAAAAATATAAAGAATTTAAAATCGCAATTGTATTCTTCAGTTGTGAGTTGATTTCTTCCAGATGACTTCTAGTTTTATAACTTTGAAATTCTGAAGCTAATTTTAAAAGGCAGAATAATGAAGCAAAGAAATTATCGGTTAAATTTTTTTTATTTAATCTTATGACTGAAATTATATATTATATTGCCTAATTTTACAATTCAGTAGGAAATTGCTATATTTGTTTTCTCTATTCTTTTTAATTTGTATGTAGCCTCCGTGGCGCAATCGGCTAGCGCGTTCGGCTGTTAACCGAAAGGTTGGTGGTTCGAGCCCACCCGGGGGCGCTCTTTTTTCTTCATCTGCATCGATAGATGAAAGGAATTTACTTTATTTACAAATGTATGACATATTTTTATTTATTTCTCAACTATAATCTTGCTATCGAAGTAAAAACTTAAGTTAGAGAAAACTGTTAAATTGCAAATTGGTTTTAAAAAATGACTGTTAATACCTATAGACAATTTATTATTATTATCTTCTCTACGTTTAATAATCAGTTTGTAATTTTTAAAAATACGCCAGCCTATAAGAATACATAAATGTGGGAATTTTATCTAAATTTTAACATTAAAGGTTATTTATGCATTGTTTGTTGTTGTCTGTGACTTGAGGTTTTCTAATTTATTAACAAAAAGTGAATTTTAAAAAAATGAGAATATTATTTCAACTATTGCAAGTTTGAAATTCTAAATCAAATTTTAAATATAAAATTATGAAACACGAGAGATTATTGCTTAAATTAGAAATTTAGTTTAGTAACGGAAGTTGAAACCTTATACCTAATCTTAGTTTGATCAAAGCTTTCAGTTTCCGAAAACTGTCTTTTATTTATTTATCATATGCTGTGCAAACAGAGCCTCTGTGGCGCAATAGGCTAAAATGTTCTCTGTTAACCAAAAGACTACCTAGGTGAGTTCACCGGGGGCTGTTAAAGCTACATAACTCTTTTCTCTGTCGTCATAAGTGATTCTCAAAAGATAACGGGTAACTTTTATTTTACCTATAAAGAAGATGAATAAAAATTTCGAAATCATTTTGATTGTAAATTATATCAAGACAATAATAATGCTATACGAAAATAATGTTACATCTCCGAAAATAATGTTACATCTTTCAAATGAAAAATAAAACTAAAAATTTACTATAATTAAATTTCCCCAAAAATTAAAAGTCAATTCTTCTTATTTAATGGTGAAAATTTTGGGATAGTTAATTTAGTTATATTAACTTCCTGTTGTAAAACACCACTAAGACTATTTTGGAATAGGCCTCGCAATTTTGAACCACAGTCAGTTGACAAGGACGACACCTGAGCTGGCATTCCCCTCTTCACACGTCACCAACGAGTCAAAATTTCGAGAGGTTTTTTCCTAATCATTTCAAAAACTCAATCAAGTAAACACAGAATAAGGCTGAAGATATTCTGAAATTAGAATCTGAAGATATTTAATAAGAAGTCAACTTCACTCATTAGCATATTGGTCTCTAGCTAATATTTCCTCTAGGTTCTAGATGGGCTCATATCAGGAATTAATATTGCCCAGTACCGTAATAACTACTTGTTTTTATCCTGGCATTGTAGAGATTAACACATGAATTTGGCATTCAACGTATTAATGCATCCATTCGTCCTTGTTCAGCAACTTTCAAAAGTAGTTGAAGTAACTGTACTTTGAACGTTTAGTAGCATTCTTCGGTAATTTTCAAACCGTTGGTGATTTTTTGAAAAAGCAATATCGGTAATAAGATATACATATAAGAAAGGGCTTCCGATTTCATGAGCAAACCCCCTTTTTGTTGTCTGCTAAATAAAATACTTAGTTCCTTACGGACATCCTCCCAGTAATATGTCCGTTAAAATGCCATCGAAACCATCCAAATTGAATTTTTTAACTCTGAAAAATTGAGGGGAGTTACATTGCATCCATGACGTAATCGGTTAAAGCGATCCTTTTTGGTCGAATAAAAGGCGTACCAAATATACATTGGTTTTTTAATCTGTGTTAATTGCATAGTAACGATTAATCTCCAAGCTATAGAATTTTATAGACTATGATAGACTTTTTTTTATAATTAATGTTCACGGTTTCATTAGCCGGCTTTCTGACGCCGAGGTAGCGCGTCTTTCTCGTGTTCTGGGAGTCCCGGATTTGGGCATGGCTGTTCTTCTGTGTGATGTCTGTGAGATGTATGAATGTGCCCCCTCTGTAAAAAGGGGTTGTGCAAGCGATTGTGGTGAGTGTGTAGCTAAGTCGAATTCTTGGCCTTAGTTGGCGCTATTTCAGAAGAACAAGAGACTCTCCTTTCGACTTAAATCTGCTGCTGTATAAGCAAGGGGTGGTCTATCGGCAACTGCCATAAGTAACAACAACATTTTCATGAGGTTACGTACGATTTTTTCTTTATTACCTTAACCCCTTGATATACAAATTTATTTAACTTTCTTATTAGATGACACATCCTATTTTGGTCATTTATTGTTAATTTGATTTTATTAATTATATATGGAGCATATGGGATATTAAAGCGTTTCGAATTGATTTTTTCGTATTTAAAAACTTAGTGCTGTGACTTTGTTGCAAATTTGGAACTAAAAATTCAGTAATTCGATGCGCGCGTCAGACACGCCATTGTAGGTGAAGGGGTTGAGAATCGTGGTTTATATACAGAATCCCAAAACTGAAAAATCTGAGCCCTTAGCGGCGTTCATTACTTTTGACCAAGATACAAAATTTTATGCTAGGTAAGTATGTTTTTATTTGAGAACAGGCTAGATTTGAACCACTACCGCTTGTTCAGCATATGCTTTATGCTTCGTTCAGAAACCAATGTGTTCAAGTCAATTTTTTGATATCGTCAAATTTTGTAAATTTTAGTGTAATTAATAATATTTCATTTCAATATTTCAAAAATATTCATTGCTTAGTCTTTTTATGTCAGTATAATTAATTAATAAATAAATTTGTTATTAATGTATTAAAAATATTAATTTTTTCAATTCTCGTCTCCTGGACTTAACTGTATTAGCTGCTGTGCACCCCATATTATAATTTTATTATATAAAACTCATATCTATGTAAGCAATTATATAGCGTACAACTTTCATTACTTTTCTAACCATTTCTTACCCATAAGTTCATACTGTTCCTCCCATAATTCTTTAATAATTATATATTGATTTTTGTATAATTTTATTCGATTAATGCAATAATCATTAATTTTGTTTATCACAATGAGTTTTAATGAGTAAGGAAAGGGCTTGAAACACCATTTTTTCATGATAAGTATCAATAGAGTATTTCCGATTCTATGTATTGTAAAATATATTTAATTTTTCATTTGTTTTAAGCATTTCAACCACAACATCAAAAAAATAAATATGTGATATACACATTATTGACAACTAGCATCTGGCTTCTTACATAATATCTTTAAAAAGGTTAACCCATTTTTAAAATATATAATTTATCAAATTTTTCATAACCATCGCATTGAAAATTAATTCCATATCCAATAGCATACTTAGGATGAGACATTCGATGCGTAGATCTTTAGAACACTAAGAGGCAGTTTGGAATTTAGAACGACAATGACCATAGGCTTAAATTAACTACTTTATCATCATATCTTTGCTTCTTAAATACAAAAAATATTGTATTCTAGGACTTATAAACAAAAAAAAAAATTGTTTATTGAATCAATGATGCGTTCGTTACAAAAGAAATCCATCAACAACTCAAATATACTACGGATTCTTTATTTGAATCCATATAACAAAATTCTAACAAAAGAATGCTTGATTATAATGAAGGAAGAAGGTAATCATAGCTGTCGTTCTCTGTACTACTATTTTAAATGTAAAAGTTTGGTTGGATGATGTCAGAAGAGCTGAACGAAATTGAATGAAATTTAGCACAGATATAGATTTTAGTCTAGAATAGGACATAGACTAACTATTTATTCCAGTTAATTGAGTGATTAATTGATTGACATTTCCGCCAAAAACTCTTCATTTCCCTACAGCCAAATGAGTAAGAATTCAGTTTGTTCTTTCCCTACTCTAATGAGGTCAAGTATAACATGTTTTCGACCGATTATTTCAAACAATTCTGTTTATTTTCTTCGTGTTTGATACATTTAAAATCAAGGATTGTTAATGTATCGATTTTTCGGATTCATTCTGAAGTACTTTTGAATAAAATTCAAAATTTCTAATCTGCATTGCGTAATCCCAACTGAAGTAGAAAATTCACGCATTTGCGTTGCCCAATAGGTGCTGAAAATTGACACATATGTATTGTGTCGCAATTGTTGACAATTATATTTTTATTTAAATAAAAAGTTTTAAAATTATGTGTATAATACTGTTGTAGCTATCTCAACCTCGATCGATGAATATAATAAACTTCACTTGATTTTAAAGAAATACGGACTTAATTTGCTATTTTACTTTATTTCAGGTACACGCTGTATATAAATTGTTTTTAATTTAGTTAGGTGCTTTTCCATTCATATAAATTCGTTGGTGAAAGCTAGTATTACATATTTAAAAAAAGATATATTAATAATTATGATATATTAATTTTTTTCAATCACATAATCGGATTCCGATCTCATATAAATCATTGTATTTGACCACAAGTAAATCATATCTCTTACTAATTCATATTTAATACCATGGGTTGCAGGTTTTCTTGACTGTTATTTAGTTTACCAGAAAGACTCATCGAAAGTATTTAACTACTCTACGTTTATCAGAAATAGCTAGAATAAAAATAAAAAAAAAAGAATCCAATAAGCTGGGAAAGCCAAGCCTGGGAAATATTCTTTACCTCAGCCATCCCCGCAGCGAGGTAATGGATGCTGATCCAACCACCCAATTAAAGAGCTCTGAGGCGACGAACCGAGATATAAATGGTGTCGCCAACAGGTTGCCATTAGGGAGCAGGTAAGTAATAAGGGTCTGCACGACATTTAGGAATTCGGCCGTGCCTATCAATATTCATGGGGCAGAGTGGTCAGGCGATGATGAAGGATGTAACGCCGATAAAATGGTGACGAATGGGTGTTAAAACACCACCGGCTGCTTCCTAGGGGTGTGTCTGTTTGCTCAGGGTCTGCCACTTCGGTCGACCCCCATCGTCTGGAGATATAAACTACATCAGATTAATTGCTGTTTCTATTTAGATAGATAGCATTTTATGGTAATCTCCGGGGTAATGTGTCCCATCATAGATTATCGGAATAGCCCACGGGGTAGAGAAAGCCAAGCCTAACTTTCCCAGGAAATTTAAGCATGATGCATTGGGGAGATTTGGGCATCCGTTTTATATAGATTCACCGTCAGATAGATTTTAAGTATGTAAAACGTGGATACATATTTAATACCTCATCTTGTGATTGGTTTTGAAACACGTTGTAACAATTTCTGGTTGGTGTTTGTTGGGAAGAAAATTAGATATAATATTTCAGTTTCTCAATTGGCAGCATCTGTTTAAAATTAGTTTGTGTTTGCGAAAATAAAGAGATATCGGTGGATTTCTTTCAGACTTAATTTCATACTTACAAATTAACAGTTGGGGCTGAAAAATATTTGGGTAAGTCATACTAAACTTGAAAATTTAAGCTTTCGACACGAATTCAAATTAAAATGTCAAATGTTAAAAAGAAGCTTAATTTCCTTAAACGTAAAAGAGTAATATTTATTGCTGCCATTACGGTTCTGCCAACTAGCAACTAAAATATTTATACATAATTTCGTTCTCAACAATACTTTTACTAAAAGATCAACGACTATGCATATTATTACAAGCATTATCTAAATAAATCGATGTTAACATTTTATTGAAGCTAAGGATTTTGATTTTTGATCTAACTCTATAAAGCATTTTTGATCTAACTCTATAAAATAGTTTTGTTCTAACCCTAAGAAACACTTTTGATCTAACTCTAAGAAACACTTTTGATCTATATAATTTCGTTCTCAACAGTGCTTTTACTAAAAGATCAATGACTATGCATATTATTACAAGCATTATCTGAATAAATCAATGATAACGTTTTATTGAAACTAAGGGTTTAGGATTTTGACTTTTGATATAACTCTATGAAACACTTTTGATCTAACTCTATGAAACACTTTTGATCTAAACTCTAATAGAATTAGAATCTATGGCTTATCAAAATATAAAGATGGTCTTCAATTTCGTCATAATATTATCATCTGAAACTTATTCACGCTATTTGAACTAGAATTTGGTTCGAATAAGTCAAATTTTAAATGAATAGAAAATCTTAAAAATGTGCATATTATTTATAGAAAATTCAATAAAAAGAAAATGTCCTTTCAATTCAGTTTGATATTATTATATAGATGTTGATGTGATTATATAGATATAACGTTATGCTCAAAAACCGCATGGGTTCTATCAAATTTCGTGACTTTGATATCGAAAACTTTGTTCAGAGAAAATATTCCTTACGGAATCGGACTGATACTTAAAGGACTTCGGTGTATCTTTCAGCTGGAACAATATAAAAGATATTAAAAAAGGAAAAAAAATTTAACTTGAATTTCTCATAGGTTTTATAAGCTCAAATTTAGTAATACAAGTAAGCTCTAAATGAGGCCGTGAACAAAATTTAAAAATTGGATTTATGGAGAGCAAAAAAAAAAAAAAAAAGTTTTACTTATCACATAGAATTTAAATTAAGTTTTGCATTTATTAAATAAAAAAATTTAATTAAAAATACATTAATAAGAAAGTTTTTTCTAGATTTATTTAAATTATTTTCCTAATTCCATTCACAATATATATTATCATTAATGTATCTAATTTTTATCATTCCCACTTATCGGAAATTAGTTTGGCTGCCAATAAAACTAAAATTAACGAATTGAATTAATATTATTGAATTAAATACATTAATTTTATTAAATTATATAAAGTTAATCATGCAATTTTCGACTTTCTCTGAATTTGAGTTATAAATGTGCATTCATGCGATTCAGGTAGAATTCGCGGAAATTTCAAGCTATCATGTATTGTTTTTGTTTCTTATGGCACTTGCTGCGGACAAGCTCGCTGGTAGCAGAGCCCGACTTAGCCCAGTTAGGGCCCGGGCAAACTCTTCTTTGAGCCCCCTCTGTTTCACTACTTTAGTAATGAAGAACATTCATTAGAGAAGGAAGCTTAAAATAAATTTTATATTCGATTTGGGGGCCCTCACTTATGTGGGGGCCCTGGGCAGCTGCCCCGTATGCCCCTTAGTCAGGCCCTTGTTGGTAGTCAGCGATTTAAGCCTAATCAGCGTTCTTGTTTTGTGGTAGTGCCAACTAGGCCCAACAGTACAACTTTTGCTACTCACTCATCACATTCGCTTGCACAATCCCTTTTTACAGGGGGGACGCAATCACACACCTTACTGATAAAGCACACAGAAGAACAACCATGCCGAACCGGAACTAGAACCAGCGAGCCCCAGATCACAAGGAAGACACCTTATCCCTATGCCAGGACATTATCATGTCAAATAGCAATTAATTCAACAAATTACAATTAAACGCAAAATTCTTCACCTGAGATATTTCTGATAGAATGGTTCAACTTCAGAATTGTAATTTTTGTATTAAAAAAGGTTTAAAATTTAAACAGTACAATTAAAAATCAAAGTCGATCTATAGATTTAAGGATGAGTATTTTAAAACGTTTATAATTTGACAAAGCATATAAAGGAAATTAAAATAAATTATTTCGTTTTGAAATTTATGATAAAATTTGGGCGTAATTCTGGTTGTTAAATATTCCACTATGAAGAGGTATGAGACTTTACTATTGCCAACAGAATCAAATGATATCTCGTGTTGATTTCTTGAATACAAATTGTATTTTTTAAGGAAATATAGAGGCTCTGAAATCGACAATATTAGAGTTTTCAATTATTAATAGCAGAGAGGATAAAAGATTTGAGTTCGAATTCGTACAAATGTAGTTTTGATTCAAATTATTTACTGTATTGATTGAATATTTATTGCAGTGTGTAAATAAACACTTGTTTACAAATCATCATCGATCGTTAGATATTTAATTTTTTTTATCATGTCAGAGCATGTTGTTTTTTTGGGATGAGGTTTTTGGCGCCAACAAAAATCCGTTGGCGAAAAATAAAAATTTTACTATCTGCACGAGCATCTGAGAAAAGAAGCTTTTAACAGCGCGTTGCCATTTCATTTACAAAAGCTCTCATTAAAAAATATTTAATGACTACAGCAATTAAAAAATAGAAAAATGCCATTTGGAGCACGTGACTATATGAAATGAAATAAATAGGATATTTTTTTTAAACAATCAATGCGAGACAAAGTTTTTTGGATCGTTGGCAATACTAAAGTGACTCATTCAATGAAACAATTAAAATTAATAAAAATATAATTTAACTTGCACGAGCACGCGGTGCTGGGCTGTTCAAGAAATTATGTTCTGAGATGATACATTGAAATAGGCAAAGCAGATTTCATTTTAATCTTTATTTTTAGAACTATGCTATTGATGAATGTTTGAAAATGCTACTTATATATATTTGCAGTAACACGTAAAATATAATTGATAATAAAAATAGACAAAATTGTCATAAATCTACTTTTATTTACCTATAAAGAAATTTTTACTTCCCTAACCACAACATCATTTATTAAAAATAAATTATCTTACAAATTTTCGTTTTACTTCATTTATTTTGGTACTGAAATACATCAAATAGATAAAAAGTTCTGTCATTCAACTCATACCATTACAGCTCTAGTAAGTGATAAATTACATTTACTTAAATGAAAATTGACAATTTCTTCTTGGAAAAGGAATTGTATCATTAGTAAATGAATTAACGAAAAAGAACAACAACAAATGTGTAATCTAGTCTCCAAACAAAACAACATGTAGATGGAATGAAATTCCCCAATCAATGGTCTCAAATCAAACAACCCGACATCACCCATGTACTGCCCAAGGCTACTGCATCGCGTTGCGTGCCTCTAAGATTACGGCATCTTTTGTGTTGTTTCAATCAAGCGGTCGGCACGCCATCGGAGGTGTGGTCGTACCTTCCAGGTGCAATGTTTGTTTAGTCGCTCCCTCCTGCAGTCCGAGGTGTCAGTTTTAACAACAAATTATTCGCATCGCGTTTGTTTTTGGACGAATTAAGCCACTCGGGGATGATGTATCGGCCTGTTTTGTTGGCGGAACTGCATGTGAATGTGTGGCGAAATCGGCGGAACTGGCCACTTATTCAATTGGCCTAAGTGGCTTGATTGCCTGTTTAGTTAAATAGAATAGATTCGGGCTTTCTCTTGTTAAGAAGAGTGGTGTGTATATAGAGAAAGTAATCGGATGTTTTCTAAAGAGATGAAACAAACTAACAAACTTGCCGAGCCAGAATAAAGAAACCGAGCTATGTACATTTATTTAAATCAAGATGATATTAGTTATTAATCACTTAACTGGTTTATTTTCTTTGCTATCTAATAAGATGACACCTCTTATTATGGAAATATTTTCTTATTTTGATTCAAATGGAAATCCATTGAATATATGACTTATCTATGTATTCGAAGTAATTTTAATATTGAATTATAGTCGTTATTTTTTGCTTAAATTTTTAAATAATCATTGTTGGGTTAAAATTTTTAAAATAACCTATGTTGGGTTAAATTTTTTGAAATAACCTATGTTGGGTTAAAATTTTTAAAATAACCTATGTTGGGTTAAAATTTTAAAATAACCTATGTTGGGTTAAAATTTTAAAATAACCTATGTTGGGTCAAAATTTTAAAATAACCTATGTTGGGTCAAAATTTTAAAATAACCTATGTTGGGTTAAAATTTTAAAATAATCATTGTTGGGTTAAAATTTTAAAATAATCATTGTTGGGTTAAAATTTTGAATCGATAGTAATGAATCAATGAAATTTAAATTGATTATCGATACACGAATGTTGGAAAAAATTTAATCAATTTAATTTTTATCAATTCTTTACTATTGGTTTTAAAAAAATGTAAAATTATGGATACACGAATGTTGGAAAATGTAATTAATTTAAATTTTATCGATTCTTTAATATTGATTTAAAAAGAAATGTAAAATTATCGATACACGAATGTTGGAAAAAAATAATTTTACATCTCTTTTTAAATCATTAGTAAAGAATCGATAAAAATTAAATTGATTACATTTTTTCCAACATTCGTGTATCAATCATTTTTAAATCGGTAGTAATGAATCGATGAAATTTAAATTGGTTAAATCTTCCAACATTTGTTGACCGATAATTTTTAAATCGGTAGTAACAAATCGATGAAATTTAAATTAAGTTTCATCAATTCGTGTACCGATCATTTTACATCGGTTTTTAAATTGATAGTAACGAATCGATGAAATAAATAATCATTGTCTAGAATTATTCCTCAATTATTTTACATCCAAATTTTAATTGATACCATTAAATCGATAAAATGAAATTTGTAGCCCTTTTTAGGCATCTTGTAAGAATCTGGTTGAGTACCGGTGCTCAACTTATTTTGTGGCCGACTGTAACTATCAAAACTCGATAGATCGATGCACGCATGGCACTCGGCCAAAATAGTTAAGTGGTTAAAGTCTTCTAACATTAAAAAAATTCTAAGTTTCTTTTTCTAAAAATCGGGTGAAATAAATAATAAAGTTAAAAAAATTTAATACATTTGAAGTTAGTTAAAATCTTTATTACATCTGTATGCCTGAATTTAAAATGTTTACTTCTTGTAATTTAAAATTTAATCCATCTTTTATTGATTAAAATTAGAATTTTAATTTCTCGATTTTATTAACCACTTGAGATAAGAATTTATTTAACTTTCTTATTAGATAACTCATCCTATTTTGGTAATTTATTGTTAATTTGATTTTTTAAAATAATATATGGAGCATTTGGGATACAAAATCATTTCATATTGATTTTTTCGTATTTGAATACTTAATTCTGTGGCTTAGTTGCAGACTTGAAAATAAAAATTCAGTATTTCGATGCACGTATCAGACACGTCATTGTATGCGAAGTGGTTAATTATTTTTATAATTTTTTCCATGTTTATGCAATTAGTTTTTATTTTTGAAATGTCTCCATTTATTAATACTTTAGTAATAGTTTGAACTTCAATCTATTCTATTCAATGTTGAATCTTGAATAAAAAAATCCAATGAAATATAAATAGGTGTTTCCTGTAGTACGATCGTAAGTAGGCGTTTACTGTAATACTTAAAATTACGCCTGTGTTTCTTCTGAGGCCTCCTCAGGAGTAAAGAACTTTTGAAAAATAAAAAAACATGCTATATAAAAAAGCACATTAATATTGAAAATGATCTTGCAAAATTATATTCCTTATGGGAAATATACAACAAATCTTATTAAATAAACGAGATAATTGATTAAAAATCATTATTAATATTTCCTTTTTTTCTGAATCAATTAACAGACTTAGATTGTATTATCTTCATTATCTTAAAAAAAGTATTTTCAATTTCTTGAATTTAATTTTTATTTCTAGGGTACTTCTTATTTCGGCTTATTTCACTTGAATTTTTCAGCAATCTAATTTTAAACGGTCTCTCTCTTAAAGTTGCATGTCGAGTTAAGAATTCCGAGAATTTTTATCTTCTATTCCCGTTGGTAGTACTTTGTATGTCTTCAATTATTCCGAGTAATGTATATTGACCATTTTAACAAAGCAATTGGGTATGTATTTGTAGATTTTGCTTCATACATTAACTGAAACATATTGTAAAAATCCGTTGTAAATTTCTCTTGTTGACTAAGCCTCATAATAGGTTTTGGGGTAAAAAATACAGAAAAATGATAATTAATGGAAAGATATGTTATTCAGCTGTCTGATACTAGAGATCATTTTACTTTTTCCAACTTCTAAGTCGCTAGTATTCAAATCAGATCATTAAACTTTTTCTTATGATTAAAATGGGTTACTAAATAGAGCTTATTTGTACAAATATAATAAAACTTTATTCGTTTGAACACCATAATTATGCCCAATCCAATGATCTTGTACCATAAAGGATACTCTAAAAAATTAGCATTTATGTGCATAAAATGAGTTTTAATCTTAATGTTAAAGAAAGAGTCTTTTCTTTATAATATAAATTAAGCATGCGAATTAGAGCAAATTGCTAGTTGAAAGCAATTAAAAAATGCATTCAGTCGCATCCGTCGCTCATAAAAAATGGAAGACCATTCGTCAAGCTAGAAATAGATTCATTAAAAATGTAACTAGAGTAAATTTCGTATTGAAAACACATTGAGGTATGTAGAAATAAAGCTTTTTTTTTCTTTTTCATATTACTTTGTTTAAAAAAATAAATCCATTTAATAAGATGTTATCAGTGTCGAAATTATATCATGAATATGAATAATTGCATTTTGATAGCTTTATATTTTTCAGAAATATACCTTGTTCAAAACGCATCTTATTCAAATATTCCTGCACAAATTTTATTCAAATATTCTTACACAAATATTCCTGTCCAAATGTCTGAATGCATTTTTTAAAACAGATTTTCAAAATTGAAATTTGAAAGAAATGATATAATTCTTTTAAGTGGCAATAAAACATATCTTAATGTTTCTGTGCAAAGGATATCTTGTAATTGTAATACTCAATTAATTCGATCAGGGAGTTACTAAACTAAATAAAATGCACTAAAATAGAATATAAAAATATGTCTTAGATCGCTGAGATCGATGGTAGTTTAATTAGC
Source organism: Argiope argentata (assembly GCA_026289955.1). NCBI lineage: Eukaryota > Metazoa > Arthropoda > Arachnida > Araneae > Araneidae > Argiope > Argiope argentata. The sequence goes on from JAOUZG010001200.1 coordinate 323,511, forward strand.
TATTAAAAAGTTTGTATTAATCATGCAATTAAATACATTTAATAATTTTTTAATAAAATAAAAAATTATTAACTAAGCAAAATAAAAAAAACCATTTACTGAAAAAATTATATTTATGAAATAAACTCATGAAAGATAACTGTTTTCATAAATTTAAAGGTATTTCTCAAATTTCAAATAAATAGTTGTATACAATTGTATTTCTGTTTCCTTTCTAATTTATGTTTTTCTGCAAGTTCTATCTCTTCAGTATAAATTGAATTCCATTTCTATTAAAGCTTAAAAAGGCATGCCTCTCCTTTTTTTTACTGCGAAATTGTTTTTTTTTTCAATAAATCTTTGATTCTAGTCAATTTAATTCATGTTTTAATTTTAATTTTTTCCCATTTCAAAATAAACGATTAATAAACAAAAAACTTAAATCTAAATTTTTGAATTTTTTAAGAAATTTTTTTGATGTTATATAACAAACATTTTTTTTTTCTAATTCCACCTCGCTATGATTTATAAATATATATGCAAAGCTCAGTTATAAATTTTTTAAATTCTGATTAGTCCAGAAACTAATTACTAAATTGGGTGAAAGTCATAAGAATTTTTTTTGGTTATTTTAAAACAGATTATATTATTAATGGATAAGGATTATAATGCAATTTTCTTTTAAAGATAATATTTAATCTTAAGAAGCTATTAAAATATTTCAACTAAAATATAATTTTACTAAAAAACCAGGTGATAATATTTAACTGTACGTATTTATAAATAAACTGAAGTATACTTTTATCATAAAAATTTAAAAGAAAACAACCTAAAAAAATCAAGGATGGAAAAAATAATATATTTAAAAATCGGAATTCGCTAAACCTTATTAGAATTCTCAGTATTTTAACGTACTATTCCGATAAGCTTATATATTTTTTTCTCTTAAACCTAATAAATTATGTATTCTTAAATCTAAAGAACAATATTTAGTGTAATATAATTTTGTCTGCAAATTTTTAAAGCTAAAAATAGTCTCAAAAAGTGCCCAGAAAATTATAACCACAAAAAGAAAAAAATAATAATTTCATGTCTACACAAAATTGATGGTATCTAATGTACGAGATACTTCCCTAAAATGACATTGATTCATTTTCCGCCATAATCTTTCCATGATGAATGGCAGATCCACGTTTTCAGTAATAAAAAAAATGACAAATTACCTTTTCGTCTGTAGATTCCGCGTAACCCGATACCCGAGAAATACAGAGCCCAGAAAATTGAGCCATAATTCGCAATGAAAGATACTTTCCCAATAGAAATGTAAATTTTGACGGATTCCTCGGACAGGTAAATTGGCTCTCTGTGGAAACTTAATGACACCTCTGATGCCAATTATAGCGTCAGTGGTCGGTGATCGGTGGATCCGAAGTGTCGGGTCTTGTTGGACTTGATTGAACAGTTGTCGGACTTTCTCCTAGTTAATAATATGAGATCTATAGCTTGTAGCTGTCAAGTCCTCTTTAAGGAAAATTCGTACTCTTTGTCATGTTAAATTCTGTCGCGTCATGTTATGTATATCCAGTGTTTCTTTTTGTTAATGCAGAAGACTCGTGTTATTATAATTCATATAAAAAATCGATATTTTTCTCGAATTTTGCAAGGATCAAATATGAATTTCAGTTTTCTATTGGTTAATTAGGATTTCATGGGATTTTAATATTAAGAATAATTATTTTGACTTTTGAAATTGTTTTTATAATTTATTTTCGATACAAAATACGATACAAATTCTTACTTTCAGACTTTAATTAAATTGTTTTTATTATCTCATTTTGTATTGTTAAATATCGTATTATATAACGTTTAATAATACAAATATAAACATATCTTTGTATTTAATAGTATATAAAAAGGTATACCTTGTGTGCCTTTGTATTATAAAATATAAATAATACACTGCACAATTATATTGTATTTTTAATGCTTATATTTATAACCAAATTTGGTTTCATATATTTATACAATAAGCATAATTCGAATTATATTTGTGTTAATTTATGTTTTTAAATTTATAGTATATTTAACACTTATAATAGGGTAGTATATACTTAGATTTATAGTATATGCTCCCATTAACATTTTAAGTAAAAATAGCATTATACTATGCTTTTTATCTTATATGAATGTTAAGTTATGATATATTTATACAATAACCATGATTCAAATCATATTTGTATTTATTTATGTTTTTATATTTATAGTGTATTTAACACATAAATTTATAGTATATTTAACACTTGTAAGTATATATTACACTATAAATTTATATTTATAGTATATACTCCCATTACCATTTTAAGTAAAAAATAGCATAATACTATGCTTTTTATCTTATGAAATGTTATGATATATTTATACAATAAGCATAATTCAAATTATATTTGTATTTATTTATGTATTTAACGCTTATAAATTTATAGTGTAGTATATACTTACATTTATAGTATATTCTCTTATTAACATTTTAAGTAAAAAATATCATTATACTATGCTTTTTATCCTATAAGAATGTTATGTTATGAACATGAATAATAGTCGAAATATTTTCCAGATCTTATATTAAATTGTGCTATTACTGGCTGAAATTATCTGCATTTCCATCCCTCTAGTATAAATCGCACAGGAGAGATGGAACCGTACTTAAATTATTTATCAGATTATTTTTATATGTTATACAATAAATGTAATTACGAAAATATTTCAGAAAAGCTTTAAAGCCAAAAGAGAATACAATACATATTGTAAAATACACTTAAAAACGTATCTTTGCATATCTTGTAGTTCTTTCGGGAAAACTTATGGTTGTTTAGAAACTTGAAGTAACTCAGAAAAATTTCTTTTGTAGGATGATCTGTATTTTGTTCCTGTCACAAGAGATAATATTGCAAATAAACGCATTTCTTCGGTATATAAAGTTGTACAAAATGCAAATGTAGCAAAATGACTCGTAATTATATAACAGACGCATGATTAATGTTTGATATAGCACAACGTTTCATTGCCTTTAGATTAAACGTGAAAAAATATTTTTGATATGATTATGTCAAAATAAAAACCAATTCCATTGCCATAATAGTATTTTTCTTTAAACCGACGCAATTCTATAAAAGTTTATAATATTTTTGCTCCTTATAATTATTTTTAAATAACTCAAAATTCAACTTTTGTGAAAAGCTTTTCTTTATATAAAAATAAATATTCTAGATAAAATAAAAAATTATCTATAACTTATGCATAATAATATATAATAACGAATGCAAAAATCGTGAATTAAATTTGTTGGAAATCATTAACATCTATTTTATATAAAATTGCTTCTTCATAATGATCAGAAATTTTAGATTGTTTTCAGACCTAAGAAAAGATGGAATCAAAACTTTCTTTTTATAAATGTGTGGAAATAACTGTTATAAGCCATGATAAATAATAAAAATAAATGTATTTTATTAAGGGTTTATAAATCTGTTGAATTTATAAAAGCAGAACCTAAAAAAATACGATCATTATTCATAATTCTGAAAAAATTAGAATTGTTTTTTAATCAAAATTAGCTAATAAAACTGTTATAGTATATTCTTACCACTTTTATGATTCAGAATTTCTGATGTGTCATCTATTTTTTTTTTCATAATATATTTTTAAGCGCAATATTTTCATGAGTACCAACACGATATGTAATCAGTGAATATAAATCCGAACAACTTTTCAATCAATAATTTAAAAATTTATTATGATGTTTCAAGAAACCTAATAATTATTTTTAAATCTAGCTATATCTAACAAAAGAAATTTAAAATCACGCTAATAACTTTTAATTATAGAAAGCTGTAGTATTTGTAATATGGCATTTTCTTTATTACATATATAATTGTCAGAATATTTTCAGTTCATAGAAAGACATTCATTTTTTCGTATCTTTTATTGAATTGACAAGATCATATCAGTATAAACAGGAAAAATGTTTAAAAAAACTTATTTCACCAATCATCTACTTATTACATGTATTCGCGCATCAAACAAACAAAAAAAAAACGAACACATTTTTGTCGTAAGCCAAAAATATCATTTGGTTTACTAAATCTAATGTGCCCTGAGGATAAATCAGCACAGTCATAAAACTGTTCTGACACTCACATAATACAGAATTCTCGAACATTTAAGCATTTGTCATAAAAAAACGGGTGAGAGCCCTAGATACCTGAATCGTTGAGGTGCTTGTTGACGCTCAAGATCCTCTTGGCTGACTGCAGAAAGAAAACTTACATAATTTATTCTTTTTAAAGGGAAATTAACTTTTTTTCTTTTCGAGCCAAAGGCATCCGGTGACCCAAACTGTTCTCGATTGGCGAACAAAACCAAAAATGCTCCAGCCTTTTTTAAAACTCGTCTTGGTCCATCCTTGCAGAGTCAGCAAGACAGGTGAGTGCCATGGGCTTATGGTCGCGTGCGGACACCTGTCGCACACGCGACATGCCCCCTGGGATGATATTTTCTGGGCCCAACTGGGTCCCCAGGCGTTGATTGGCTATGCAAAAGGACGACACAAGCAGCACAATTCATTAAGTGGTCCTTATTTTTTATGGAATTCCGTATTCAGATGAGATCTCTGGAGCGTTTCATCATCAACAGTTTGTTTTTGAAAATCGCGACTAGTTAAGTGCTGGTTAGGTTTTGATTTTTTTCGCAGATGATTATGTTTTCATTACCTGCTGTTGATCGTATCTTAATAGGATAATTAATTTAGGTCTTCCTTGCGACAGCATCCTGTATGCATACTAAATGATTAATTTGAATTAGATGGCGAAGTGGAGATACGCTGATGCAATAATTTTCTAGGAAATGTGATTACATGTTCCATAAAAAACCGTAGTCATAATGTGATTTGATGGCGTAACCTTTTATCCAAGTCAATCGGCTGTCAATAAAATTACCTGTAGAATACTTAATCAATACTTATTAGCATAATTAAGAACAATCATTCTGCTGTCATTATGTTTTCTTTTAATAAAAGTCCTTAAATGAAATAAACAACAAGAGAAGGGTGGAATTTTAAAATTTACTCCCTTTTTTTCTTAGATATCTAGGGAGCATTAAGAGGAGGAAATGTTCAAATATATTCTCTCATCCACGAAAATGGGTGCAATTTAAATGAGATACAAAAACAAACGCTTTTAGAACTGCAAACTTAATCTTTTTAAGATTTGATAAGATTTCTTTTGTAAAATTTTTTTTCTCATTACAATGGTTTCGTAAAATATAATTTTATTACATTTAATATACAGAATTTCATATTTTTTAAAAAACTCAAATATATTTCAACCAATAAGGTAGCATTTTCTTTCAATCCTGTAATATAACTGATTCATACTTATGCAATTGATTAGTCTTATTCCAGTTATTCAGGTGCTACACTTTTGTTTTCATCGCGCTTGTGGAGATTTTTTATTTAATTTTACTTTTGTAATTTTTCTACTGTTATTCTCAAATAATTATCAATGAATCAGCTGCTCTACATTTTCTTTTGTTACATTGTTTTTACAGCATTATATAATTCAAAATGAGGAGCCAAATATTTTTTTAATAATGATTGCTTTTATTTTCGAAAAGTAAAGGACGTTTAGTATTCTTCAATATAACCGTTGCAAAACTTTAAAAAATTTGACTTTGTGTATGTGTGTGTCCCTTAGAGCGGGTTGGAGCAGTCAAACTTATTTGATTAACTTGCTTCAAGTACCATGATGGAAACCTGAAGCAGGGTGGTTGGTTCTCACCAGCATGATAGATAGAGAAATGATCTAGATTTGGATATCCCACGGAGATGATGAGACATGCCTCTTACCAGGAGAGCTGCATCTTGGCCGACTAATGGCCCTTAGAACTTGCCTATTCTACAGTTACCGTTTATGTTGACACAGTGTACTGATCATTCTATTCTTCCATTTTCTATATTTGCGGAAGAATAGCCATGATTTATGTCTCACTGTTAGACTAAATAACGTACATAATGCCGAATTAAATATCTCTTGTTATTTCAGAACAAGTTAGTTTCAGCCAAATCGAGATGAACTTTTTTTCACAACTTACTATATGCCTGAAAAAGAAAAAAAAGTTTATAAAAGAAATCACAAATATCTGGATCCCTGCGAACACTCAAAAATCCTCCAATCGCAGTTACAACTTGCCATTAATACTCCTTTTTGGAACAAAAGTTACGGGAACAAATACGAAACTGCGTGGTCAGACACAAATCAAACTTACAATACAAAAAAAAGCAGAAGGTTGTCTCATTAAGGCAGGTCAAATAATCTGAAATATAATTCTTTTGTTTTTAAAAGTGAAATAACATGATATTAACACTATTACTTATATGAAAATACTTAACTGGGTTTACATACAATGTGAAAAGAGTGTTTTATTCGATTTCTGAATAATTTTCATTACCAGTGATTCAAAACAATGATTATACAGGAACATGCTTACAAAGCTTGGTGGATTGTGAAAGCATTTTAGAAGTAATGTTGAAAAAGATAAATAAAAGGCCGTAAAAAAGCTAATTTTCTAGAATAAATTCCAATAAAATTTTCTCTAACATGTGTATAAGATATTTTGTAATTGCTTTGATTTTTTGTACGTTTCTTTATTCTCAAAAATCTACACGAAAGAGACATAAAATACGTTAAAATTGTTTTCTTTTTTAATTAAATATCTTTAAAGTAATGATATATCACACAAAAAAAACCACACAATTATTTCCCTACAGCTGTGAAAAAAACTTTCAAATCAAGATGTTTTCCCTTATAAAAACTGACGTATCAATTTCCTAAGATGGATAAAAAAAGTTTTAACCTGAACTAACATTTAATTGCATTCAACTAACAACCCCAGTTGTATTACACGACGAAATCGTCCTAACAAAAATGAAATAAAAATAAACGAATACATTGATTATCGATAAATCGGTATGTTCATTTGCTACTTAGTGACACATTCTGACGATGTTGTGACATCAAACATTACCGTGTCGAAACTCCTATCGTGACATGTCCAATTTTGCTCACGAATCGAAGGGTGATAGAGAATAAACGAGTCGGGAAGGAAAAAAAAAAACAAATCCGCTTACTCTTAATGAGGAGTCAGATTTAATCGAGCCAGGGTTGCTGTATTTGTATTTATTCATTTATTTTTTGAGGAACTTGGCTTGATTTTTTTTCCGGATTTGTAGTCATATTAATTGAGAACTCATCCTTTTACTATAAAAGTTACAAGATTTTGTTTCTAGATTTTATTAATTATGTTTTGGCAATAGTATTTCACTAAGGTTTTCATTTTTTAAAAAAAATATTGAGATAGATGATGAATCACGAGAAATGGTAAGGTTCGTATTCTAAACCAATTTAAGATAAATAGAAATGTACCATTGGTTGAAACTCACTTTGTAGCTTTCTATACGAAATTTAATTCCGTTATACTAACGTCCCATTTAATATAACATAACATAACGCCATCCTGTGCCCCCGGTGCCTACAACGCTAAGTTATCTAACCGGTTGGATGAACACAAGATGGGAGAAAGAGAAGGAAAAATCTGCACTTTTGTGGGACTTTTTAAGTTATAATTTTGGTTGATTATCACAAGGGGAATTCTTGTCTCAACTATTGAAGGCCTTGAAGATGTCTTGGTATTTATGAATATGGTTTACTATGGAGTGGATTTTGCAGCGTCTCCTGTACCATTCTTCTTCGGGACTTCTTTCTGGCTTTCTCATCTGCCATGAGAGAGTGAGTAGGCATTCTGTGACATAGTGAGATCCTATTTCCCCACAGCTACAGTAAGGAGAGTTTGGCTAGATGGAATCTGTACGTCCCATTTAATAGAAAAACAAGATCTATTTCTCAATTTTGAATAAGGGCTAGTTGTCTAAGATGACATCTGATCTGGTTGTCTAATGACATCAGATCATCTATCCCATTTGTCCAAATTTCCACTCATACCAGCGTAAAGGCGTTTGTTTCGGGTGGATTTAAAGTGTACCAGATCCACGTACACGGTGGCTCTTCAGTAAAATGGATTTCGAGCCTAGAATCCTGTAGTAGAGAAGCCTAGACTACGAAATTTGGTCACATAGGAACTATATAAAGAGAAACAATGGTAATCGTCAAAAAAATTCGACTAAGGAAATAAGATGAACTTCAACTTTTCCAGGATGGGCGAAAACGTTTTTGAAATTAAGTCTATCTAGGAAAAATATTATTTAAAAAAAGGCAAAATGAACCCAAATAATGTAATTAAATGTCCTGTCTTAGCACTAAAATTGTAGAACTGCACCAAATTTAAATGAAATCGGTCTGTCTGTCTGCCCATGTATATGCAAATTCGATAATTGAAAAATGCAAATAACTTGATAAATGGAATTTGATATGGGACCTTAATATCAAAAATATAGCTATGCATTAAATATAGTACCTTATAGATTTATATGAAAATGTAATTTATTTCTATGACTTGCAAATCTGAACATAAGACGCATACTGGTCTGATTGGAAAAACCCTAAATTTGCATCATAGCCAGTTTTCGGGAGTTAGACTTTTCAAAAGTATCACAATGCAAGAATATGTGGACGGTTGTTTGTGACTGCAGATCTATATCATTTAACCCTTTACCGCCTTATGGGCCTATATATGGAATAGCAATTTTGATTCAATTTTATTCCCAATTTCAGTATTATAAAATAATCCAAACTAATTTAATCCATCACACACACACACACACACTGTAAAAAATTATATATAATATATAACTTTTTCATTATTTTTATATCTTATTGATAATTAAATAAAACTATTTCTACTGTGAAACAATTTTTTTTCAACGCTTTATTAATTCATGTAGTAAAGGGTTAAATATTTTATGTAATTTCATTTAAATTTTTATGTAATATAATTTTATTTAAATGTTTTATCTGGTTAAGTATTTGGCAAAACCGAAAAATTAGTCTACTTACTAATTTTTCCAATTTTTATTTCATTTAAAAGCTTATGATTATTGATTACTTACGTCATACCACACATCCATTTCTTCCAGTTATGGCAAAATAAACATTAGCAGAACTCCCAGTGCAACTAACTGAACCAATTTTGCCGATGTACTTGAAACAATTATGAAGTTCAGAATGAGTAGTCTTTCGGCTTCAACAGCGATTATAGCCTATTTTTTTTTTAAATTCGTAATAAAACTGGTGGCTCCTTAATACATCATGAGTAATCCCGCGCCCCTCATTCTCTGTTTTCTAGAGATAACTGAAACAACTTCAATAACTGAACTCAACTGGGTAATTCCAGGACTTAATCAATCAGAATGCTCTGTTTATTATACAAATGTAATATATAAATACATGCTTCATTTTTTTTTGATAAAATTGTGGTCATTCAAGTTCACTAACATAAATTAATACTGTTGATAATATGTTCAGTGATCAGCTAATTAAATTAATTATTCTGTTATCTAAAGAACTTTTTTTTCTCGTTGAAATGTTTATATAAATAGAAATTTGTCAATAAAAAAAATTTAATTCGGGTTTTCTTTTTCAAAGCTAATGGGAAAACTTCAAAGAGCTCCGTATCAAAGAATCAAACCTTATAATTTTATGGATTTTATTGTTAAAGGTATCTGACGTTATTTTGTCATCTTAATCTCGCGACTCTGCAATTGCTAGGTGACAGTAAAATCGGTTTCATTTCGAACATGATGGATGGACAAGAAAGCTCGAGGCTGGAACAAGCCAGTTAAGAAGCAAATTCAGTGTCTCTGAACAAGTTGCTGTTTCAGAAAGAAGGCAAACTTAATTGACATTTTTATTTTAGTTCTTCGCAATTTTTTTTATTTCGCCAGAAATGTCGGGTTTCTAATATTGAAAGAATCGCGTGGCGGAAATGTCTGAAATATTTCTTTTAATCTGGCTATCAGAAATGGAATCCTTTCGTCATCTATTATTGTAAATAGAGGATGAACAGATTTTGTGAGCCTGTTATACTAATATTGATAATCCTTTTCTAACCACCTGCTTCATAGAAATGATTGTATTTAATTTATAGGATAAATGAAAAAATGTGTTCAATTTGTGAGGGACTTAAAATTGCTATCTTGAAAGCAATGTCACTTTTTATTACCTTTGAGTATTTTCGGTCTAAAGATTTTATTAGAATTATAAAGTTACTGAAATGTAACTACATATTGCATTGTAATTAATTTAAACTAGAAATAACTTTTAAATCATATCCTTCCATTGATATTCATAGCATAATAAATAATTGATTAAAGAATTAAAAGTATGCGTGAAAAATAGGAAAACCTGTTACAAATCATTTTAAGAAAACTATATTTCTTTTGAATTTGTATTGAATACAGGATTTTCATTTATAAATATCCTGATTTAGAAAATCTTTAAAAAGAAAACGAAATAAAATGTAATATAATTTATCTGAAACCAAAAATAACAGTACAAGGTATAAATTCAGCGTAGTTATAAATCATAAAATAAACTATCGTCATACACGCCTATCTGTAACCTTTCAAAGTTTCTCATAGACAGGCAGAAATGAATTTGAATGAGTTATCGTATCGTTTTTATTCATATTTCTGAAGAGGTCCACATTCAACATTCATGCGTGTGTTGAATTCAAACTTGCGACTATTAGTTTAGACTTCCAAAGCTTCCTATTTGTTATAAAAAGGTTGTTCTTTGTTTTGTTTTCTTTTAATAATCTTGTAAATTTGGAAAGTTCACTCATGTACATCCTGTATTTATTATGTAAACCATATTAGTAACAAAAATATTTGTTTAACATCTTATGCTTTATACATATTTAAATTGTCTAATGTACCCTTTGTTACTATTTAATAATTAAATTATGTCCTCACAATCTGAAACTAAAGGTATTTGAAGTCATTATTAAGAACTTACTTATTTTAGTACCTACTTTTTTTAGCACTTTTTTTTGCTTACTTATTTTAGTATTTACTTAATTTTTTACTTATTTTAATATTTGCTTAGTTTACTTATTTTAGTATTTACTTTTTTACTTTAGTTAGTATTAATGAATACAAATCTTGGAGTTTTAAACAACATTTTTTACTGAACAATTATTGAACGCTTGCTCTTCTGCTGGAATTAGGATTATTCCTAAAAGCATAATCGATCTCATAATCAAAAAAAAAAAGTTCATATTTATGTTTAATTGGTGCATTGCTTTTGTGCTGTAAAATAGAGTAACAGATCTGAACTGATTTTTCTTGAATTCCTTTGTTAAATGTGTCTCATTGTTTAGTTCAATTTCGCATTTTGAGAAAGTAAGAGTATTTATATTTAAAAATGAAAAAAAAAAGTTGTCATTGTCCTATTTTCTAAAGTATGAATAATTCCCGCATCCCAAACAAAATGGTCATCCAGACAGCTCCCATTATCATGCAATTTCATGGAAAACAGAACATCAACAGATATTATAAATTTAAGAAAGGAATTGCAAAATGTTAATCAAAAATGTTATGATGCCAATAATCACGACAGCAAATGGTTCCATGAAAATCTCTTTGGAGTCTATACAAGTTGGAAGGAATATATAAAATCAATGAAAAGGAACTTTTCAATAATAGATAAGTATTAAGAATGCATTTATATCGCCAGAATGGAGTTTGTTGATTTATAAGTTTTGAAAGGAATGGTGAAAAAGAGTTTTTGCCTTTTTTTTTTCAACTTGGCAAGAAGTATATTTAACTTATAAAATGCAATAAAACAGTTACCAGAGCTTCCAACCCCCAAGGTCACTCCAGATTGGCTCAAAGAAACATTAAAAAAATTCTTTTAAAAATTAATTTAATGAAAGTTTTATTAAAGGATGTTAAAGTTTTCATTAATAGTCTTTCATATTTTGAAAATTGAGCCTTAAAGATCCCTACCAGAAGGTGATTTTTTTATACAATTAAAGAACTATTCATAGAAAGTAAACAAAAAACATAATTTGATTTTTAAACATGTCGGCAATCAAATTTTTACGTCATTTCATGAAAAGTAGCACTGAAGATATGTCACAATTTTCATGCTATCCTGGAGAGATAGGGATACTCTTTTGAGAATAAACTTAAACATTGGGAAATATGTAAATGTCAGTAATGTTTACATGTCCCCTTGTCAGTGACTGATTTATCTGACCTTACATATCAGTGAGGATCTATTGAAGATCTTTTAATCATGCTTTGTGTATTTTTCTCTTTTATCTTAATTGCAAAAAGAAATATTAGAACTATTTTAGTTTCGGTGTAGGAATTTTCGGACGGATTTCGTAATTTTAAACAGTAACCAAAGGACGATAGAGCAAAAACCTCAAACAATAAGTGGTAATAAATACGAATGTATTGTAACATTCGAAAAGCAATTTTGGGAAAACCTTGCAGAAAGAACACGATTCCATATTTTATTTCCATTAACCACGTTTTGAATAACTGTGACGATAATTGTTCTATCAATTTGTATGGCAATTAAGCTTTAATAATTGTGATAAAAATTTGGAAATGAGAATCGCATTTGATGAGAATAAATCGAGACTTCTTATAATGAATAATGCAATCAATATTTTCATCGGACGAGTTTCCCCTTTCCAAATTCGACTTGGGGGAATAACAAATCGATCTCGCCAAACTCCCATGGCTAGTTACAATGCCAAATTAAGGGAGAGGTTTTTCTTTTCTTAGAAATATGCTTATGCGTGATATTCGAACAAATCAGTAGCCACCCAACCCCTAGAATAACCTTTGAAATATCACTTATCACAGGATCCCTGCGCCCATGGACCCCCAGCAAATCACAATTCTGTACGAGCTCTGTACCGGCGTCCATCATGCAGAAAGACAGAAGCCCATCAATAAATTCATCATTTGTATTCGCTAATCGCAGGTTCACCGGGAATTCGTGAGCATTTCATTTCCTAAGGTCCTGAATATCACTGGAATTCTGTCTTGGCCTCCACCGCCTCTAATTGTTGGGGCGGATCGAATCGAAGGAGCAATTATCGAATTATATACAATCGAATTCTGGCCACTTCTCGGTTTTGACAGATCCGGCCTCCTGAAGTTTTTACTATGGTCTACTCATTGAATGCGGTTGAGAAATGAAATGCATTTCTTTGGGGGTTCGAGTGATGAAGGACATTCTTTTTAATGTAGTCCTCGGTACCTTTCCGTTAGCCTGGTGCAAACGAAAAATACTCAAAGAAATTTGGCGGAACTCTATATTATTTGATGATTTTTCACTTGCGTCCGGTTAACAGAAAAATATCGAGATTTCGGGATCCCTAAATCTGTTTCAGAATTTCTCATATTATCAACAAAATACAATACTAATGTACTACACCATCAATAGGCCAACGGTCGTCAACGCTTTCGAGCCGATTTATTTAGGTGGCTAGAACCCTAACTGATGATAGGTAATACATTACACCATTGTTTGTCCGTTTTCACTTATAAACTTATCTCATGTCCATTCAAACACGTATTTTTAGATGGAATGATTCCATAATTTTGGAAATACGTCACAGCATCTTTTTCGTTGGCAGGCAAATCCCAAATTTTAATCATTTTAACGAGTCAAAAAATCAGATCAGAAAAAGTGATCTTCTGCGAAATCAACAAAAAATGGCACAATTTTTAACAGAATGGTGGCTGTTTGCCATTATTGACGTTTTAGCAACCCATTGGCGACACCTTCAAATTTGGCGATAAAGATCAATGGCTTAATACGTAAGTACCTAAAATACTTAAAAGTTATTACTCAAGAAATGCAAAAAATATGATTTTTGAAAGAATTTATTCTATTTATAAGTCGATGTAGTCAATTATTTTCTTTTGAATGGAAAATTTTCAAGTTCAATTATTGGATAAGGATGCAAAACATGAATTGATTGTATTATTTCAATATGCTTTTGATAAGAATAAGGCATATTATTGTTGGTTTTGTAGTATCTACTGTCGGTAGAATATAGTATGTTAGGAAAGTTTTACGTTCTTTAAGAGTACCAGAGAGTGATGAACAAAATTGTCAATATTATAAACTGCAATGCTATATAAGATTAATTAATGTGTTACATTAATTAATTTCGTATATATACAGTTAAAAATTCCCAAATTGTTTGGCTAAATATCTTAGAGTTGAGTTATGATGTTGGCTACAGCTAAAAAAAGATTTTGGTTAATTTATAGTGAAAATCTCATAAATCAAATATGAAAAATGAAATAAATAATTAAATTCCAAAATTTAACTGAAATATTTTTTTAATAATTTAAAAAAATAAAGAAATAGAAAGTCAACACATTTGTTTATAATCTTTTCTTATTCTTTAATTGCTGAATTTTTTACTTTTTTTGTTAAATCAATGTTCTTAAAAATTTATTTTAAATCTTAGGATGATGCAGAATATTCAGACGAATAATTAAATTTGGAGATAAATTTTAGTTGTTCTCATGAAAGAAATAACTTCTTTAAACTAGATAAATGCCTATTACATAAAGCGCACAAAATTTCAATACTCAAAAATTTAAATATTTTTCCTTACTTGTTTACTAATTTTATAGATACTTACATTTCTAAAGAACTCATATAATTTGACATTGGAACTAGAATGATAAGCCAAAATTAATTAATGTTATGAATATTGGAATCTTCCAAATCTTAATACAATTAGTTTTTATGATGTTATCGATTCATATTTTACTAAACTACAATTCCTTTGATAGAATTTTTACCCTTCAGAGGTATAATATCAAGGACAAACTCTTTTATTTCTAGTGCGTTTCCATCAGACGGAATTTTTTGCCATTTGAAAAGCTTCATTACTCTTTGTAATGAGATAAATCAAATATCTTTTTAGTTGCCAAGAGTAGTATTAAGAATGCCTTTCAAAAGAAATAAATTTTTGATTTCTAAAAACCAAATGGTTATCACATGTTTGATAAATTCACTAGTACAGGAAGAAGCTTTTTCTCTCACAAAACATATTTCCCTCTAAGTCATGGATTCAATCTGGTTTTATTCGACACCGACTTCGGTCTATATCTAAAGAATAAAAAGATACTAAAGGAATTCATTTCAGTAGTTTGAATAACGCAGACCACTCCTTAACAGACAGCAAGAAAAAACAGAAGCGTGTGAACATTTTCCGTGGTCATCGGGGTCAATAGGTCATTGACAGCAACTGTATCATCTTCGTAAGAATTGTAACCGTTCAGTATTATTATAATTTGAAAAGTAACGGGATTGATTAATTTAAAAATCCAAAATCGTTTATAAATCGTTCATAAGAATTGTAACCATTCAGTATTATTATAATTTAAAAAGTAACGAGAATAATTAATTTAAAAATCCAAAATCATTTCTTAATCTGTGTTTTTTCGTTCTTTTGCTTTGTCCGTTAATAATCCACTATAAATTTTTTTAAAATTGTCGTCTGCAAATTGATTCCTTTTTAATGAAAAAGGAATTTTTGCTTTGGCAGTATTTTGAACTGGTGTAAATAAATTGAACAAAGAGAGGTTTGAATTATTATATATCTTGTGAATTTTTGGTTAAAAAAAACTTTAAATATTTCCACATTATTTTGAGTTTAATCAGAAATAAGATATTTTGTGATTCAAAAAAAAATTAAATCAGAAAAAATGACGAAGATTGTTATCTTTCTCTATGGTATTGTTCTTCATTAATATCTGAAAAATTGTTAAATTATTAACGAATAATTCAGTAAGATTACTTTTAGACATATTTAAGTTATTACGTAAGAGTTGATATAAAAGTCGTTGAATTTTGATGACTTTATTTTTAAGTTTTCATTCACATTTTTTCGTACAGCGTGTAGTAATTGTTTTTCAAACATCAAAAATATTTTGACTTCGCATTCATTTTATATAGCAAAATAATACATTTTTTTATTATTATTCCATTAAAATGTTTTCTCTGAATGCAATTACATTACCTCAATTGAGGTGGGTAGAAGGTGGAATTGATTGTACCTGCGCCAATATTTCTCGTCCATTTTACAGCAATAGCCTGTAATATTTTGTAATAAATTTTGGGAAGTTATAGTGCCTGCATCAGAAATGATTTAATGAGTTAATCACGGCATAACAGAGTTGGAAACCGAAAACCAGAGAAGAAAGGTTATTGGTTCTGTCCATCGGTTGGATTTTTTAACCAGCTTTATTCAAAAATTCTTGATCATTGTGCTAATAAGCAACTGATTCTAGTTGGTTTGTGTGACTAATGAAATTTTTAAGGTTATTCTACAGTGGAACATTAATGTATTGGCAAGTTTTCAGCTAATGTCAATATCAAATTTTTTTGAAGATGACTTATCTGCAGTTGTTGATAAGTCACGTTTGCTGCGTTTCTTATTGGAAAATCAGCCCTAGAGCAATTAAGGCGGCATTTGTCAGTTTAAAGCATTGGCTCATGAATGATTTCAAGAAATAATGCTCCCCAAACAGAAATTTAACATGTTGCAAGAATTTGTTGCTGTTGTATCTTAAATGCATGTAATTTCAGCGTAGATTAGTATAAAATGTAGATCAGAGTAGAGAGTATATAATGGAGATCAGAGTAGAGTAGTATATAATGGAGATCATCTGGTTGTGGTATTATTGCATAAATACTCTAATATTACTTTTCCAAGTAAAAAATATTACACTTTTCTTTGTCGTAGACCTTGATTCCTGGGCTTGGCTACCCATGACCAAGAAACTGTTCCTATATCCAATTTCGGTTTGAATTCTATCGATCAACAGCAGCCACGTTGCAGTATTGCGGCCAGATCTATCAAATCGTGATGTTAGAACCCCAGCCGCGTCATATCTTCTTATTTTTATTTAAGATAATCATTGAAACAATGGCGAACAAATGTTGTTTTCAATCGAATAACTATATAACTTAGCCCTAACTTTTAAATGGCATCTCATGAGGTTCAACAGAGCTAATACGATCTAAATTTTATGGAGTCTCAACATTTGAATATGCAAAAATATGACCAATTAAAATACCAAGGCACATATTATCATTCTTTTTTAAAGTAATGTCAATTCCATACTTAATTATTTTTGTTAATTATTTTACTAGATTTTTCAATAATATTTATTGGATTCATTGAAATAATTTGGTTTTGAAAGTAGCCTTTTCGCAAAGAAATAAAAGAAACATTAAATACATGTATGTGATATATATAATAGCATAAATACTTGTATATTTTATTCCATTGCATAAGTAATAAAAATTGCAGGTGATTCACTGTAATATTGACAAGAAAAAAATATAAGTTTTTGTTCTGCCGAATCTTGTATAAGAGCAGTGCTCTAAGGAAATAAAATTATTTGTTATACCTCCCAGAATTCATGCAGGATGATAAGACTAGTTTATTTCCATAAAAATAGTTTTTGTTTTGATGTTGTTTCAGAATGAAATTTACAACTAGAAATAAGATATAATGACGTGCTGTTTATAATGCAGTAAATTCTGGTATATTTAAACATGAACACGAGTTCAAGGCCTTAAAATAAAAGAAATTGCTACGTTTTCTGATTGGAAAATCAGCATTAGAGCAATTAAGATGACGTTTTTCAGTTTAAAGCATTGGCTCAGGAAGGATTTCAAGAAATAGCGTTCCCCAAACCGAAATTTAAAATGTTGCAAGAATTTGTTACTATTGTATCTTAAATGCATGTAATTTCAGTGTAGAGTAGTATATAATGTAGATCAGTGTAGAGTAGTATATAATGTAGATCAGTGAGGAGTATATAATGCAGATCAGTGTAGAGTTGTGTATAAAGTAGATCAGTGTAGAGTAGTGTATAATGTAGATCAGTGTAGAGTAGTATATAATGTTGAGCAGTGTAGAGTAGTATATAATGTTTTTCAGATTCAAACATTTAGATAAAAGATAAGTACAATGATTTTTATTGGAAAATCAGCCCAATACAGCAATTAAGACGACACTTGTCTCTTTAAATCATTGGCTAATGAATAATTTCGAGAAAAGAAAATCTATATTGGTTCTTATTAGAATACTAATGGATTATCCACATTCTCTTCTGCAGATAATGTTCAAAGAATATTCGCCAGCGGGGTATCCCAGTTGTATCTTTTTTTTTCTTTGCCACAAGGCTTGCTACAATGTCTTATTGCTTTAAGAAATTCAAATCATCTCCCAAGAGAAGCATTCAAAAACATTTCCAAAAGTAATTAAACGTGAAATTGACATCAATTTAAAAACAGTGTGATTTATAATGATAATATTTTATTCTCGTACAGATCCTGCCACTTCATCAAAGTCATATAGTGTCACTTAAAAATATTTTTGGAACACCACGGCACTTACTCCAAATAAAATGAATGGTATTTTAATATTGGTAATGCTACCTGTTATAAATCATGATATGCAGGCTTTGAGATATTGAAAGCCACGCCTTAAGAAAATAAAGACTCTTGTTCTTTGTAAGAAAAAATGACTCATTGAAATTCGGAACGGTATTTAGCTTTTAATGATCGAAATCATTAAGAAGACCATCATTTAAAGTATTTTTACGATCCTTTGAAATTACTATGTTGCGACTTCTTTTAAACTTAATCAGAATGCAAATGTATACAGGAGATTGACATCGTATTTCTCGATAACAGGTTAGGTTTCGATCTAATTGAAGTTTTTTGAATCTTCAATGAAATGCTGTATGGAAGAAACCAAACCAGAATTTGATGACTTATTTTTTGGGAAATGTTTCTTCCATTTAATTTTTGTTTTATGTTAAAGTTTCGTTTCAAATCACTCACCAACAAATAGAAAAATCTTGCAATGCTTCATTTCCTATTAGATATAGAAGAAATGTCAAGATGATGTAGATAACTGCACCGTTATTTTAAATTATTGGAATAAAGAGACTGAGACCATACCCGTCATTGATGAGGCTCAGTTTTTGTGCATATATATATTATTCGAGAACAAACCAATATACATATTTAAGAACGATCTAAAAACTTCAGGATCTTAGATAAACAATAGAAAACGTTTTAAACAAACAAAAAAATTCCAGTTTTTGGATAAAACATCGAAGCTGGGGCTAGAACAATGGTGAAGCAATCAGAAATGAGATTCTCTGATGATTGAGCCACGTCGATTGTTGATAGTTTTGATTTGTGTGCAAATATTGTTTCAAATGTCTGACTCAAAGCTTCACTTTCCAGACGAGAAGTGTGGTAAAAGCTGCCTGAAACATATAGGTGGCACCTTGTGCTTTTACATTCTTAAATTGGAAGTCCCGGGCGTAGTAAACCTTAGTAGTACATAAGGCAGATATCCTATTTAGTACCAAGTCAAGGAGATACACCACCCCCTTCAAGAATTTTCAAGGAACAAGTAATATAAAAAGCAATTTTTTCAATCAATTCCTTCTTAGGTTATTAGAAAAAATTTAGGAAGTTAGAAAAAAAATATTTTAATAACTTTCTATTAAATAATTATAATGATTGCTTTTGTTCTGGTGTTAAGCTTTACAACGGAAGGAAAGGGATAGTAGCTTCTGAGAGTATGAGCCCCAGAGTACCCGAGGACAGAAGTCTGACTTCTAACTCAGGCCAATCTTTTTTTCATTCATACAATTCATTCATTCATTCATTCATCCACAGATCGTAATTTAGATCTAGAACAGAGAACTATCAACTCTGGCTCAATACCGCCAATAGTTATTACTTTCGACATGGTGGACTCTGTGACCAAGACAGATTTCACGACCCCCATACACATGGTGAATCTTCGGCTGACGGGTTCGAACTCTCACCCCAAAGGATGCGAATTCAACGCCCTACCAACCAGGCTAACTCAACCTAAAAATAACAATTACTATAAATAATTGATGAAAAAATTATACTAGCATTGAATTTTCAACGCCAATTGAGAATTCAAAGGCAACTGTGGTAACGCAAAATGCGTGGCTTTTCCACACCAGTTGAGGTAACGCAATACTGATCAGAAATTTCTAGTTTTCTTTATTTTGAATTATTTTAATTTGAAAATACTTCAAAATGAATCCGAAGAAATGATTAATTAACATTGTTTAATTTTAAATGCATCAAACCTTTTGAATATAACAGAATCGTTTAAAATAATCGGCCGAAAACATGTTAAGCCTAACCTCATTAGTGTGGTGAAAAAAAATGAATTCATTACTTATTTGGAGGTGGGAATAATGAAGAGTTTTGGGGAGAAAGTTAGTTTTTAATTAGTTAATAAAAACTTAGTGAATTAATGTTTAAAAAAAACTGTATTAACATCAATGTCATTCATTACAAGTTTAAAAAAAATTTACTTGAGCCTGATTGGATGAATAAAAAGTATTTTATTAACGATTGAAAATTTGAACAAGATATATTGGGAGAATGTGAGCTATTAGTATGCATTGAAAAATAGACTGCATTTGTATTTCTATTGAGTATTTCGAGGATTTCTGTATACTAAACACATTAATAGACAATCTTTTGAATAATGCTGGTTGAAAAACATGCCGAGATGGCAGATTTTAATCTTATAGCTCTAATTCTTGCTTTTCAGTCATGCCATATTTGAACTATTAAGCCTCTAAATGGCTCAAAATGTTATTCAAAGTTCTGATTTCAATTTATTATTACAAAAGTTGGGATTCGTGGTTATTTGGTTACGGAGTCTTGATTTGAAATGGCATTGTCTAAATACATAAAATCTGTTGTGCATGTAGCTTTCGTGCTCATCAAATCTTTCTTTGACAGTTAGGCTTTCTAACTTCGGCATGGACAGGCAGGCTTTGGAAAACTTTCACACTTAGCAGATGGCAGGGATTTTTCTTCAAATGTCATACTTGTTTTCTATCGCTCAAGAATATCGAAACAAAAAAGTAAAGATAACATATTTTCTTAGAATGTAGGAAAAAAAAAAGACAAATAATATCCTTCAGTTCCCAAACTTGTTTAATTAACTTTTATAATTTTAATTAACTTATCAAAGGAAATAATTATATGAAAATTTATTCCTGGAAACTAAAGATAATTTTAAATGCGATCATAATAATACAATATTTTCTGTAGACAAATACTCCGTTTCATATTTTCTAACTTTTTCTATGTACCTGCAAAGCTGCGAATCTTAATAAAAATATATCGGATTTTATTTATATAATTTTTTTATTTCATAGCACAAGTGATCCTGAATGAAATGGGGAAGATATTTTTGAATTGGAAAAATATATGCAAACTAAGATTCTGCATGCATTTTTAGATTAACAATATAAAATTATGTTAACAAATTAAAATAATTAATAAACAGATACTTAAAAGTTAATTGACGCTGAACATGTTAGTTAAAATCTGATATCTGGAATAATACATGGAAATAACTATTAGTATACTTCTAAATTTAGAAAAGTCAACTGACTCAAACTACTTTTATTAATCGCAAATTAAATTCAAATAAAATGTATTGATGTTGCTAACTAATTAAGTGCTGATATGGATCTCAAACTCGATGGAAAAGGCAAAAATAAGTGAAATTTTTTTTGATTCCAGCAGATCATAGGAGGTTTTTTTCATTTAAAAAAAGGACGATTATTCCTATCTATAAGTTTATTATTCTTTTTATTTCTGAAATTTCTGTTACATAAAGAAATGATTTTCTTTCGCATTATACTTCATATTGTTCTCATATATAATATATACATATAATATATATAGTTATAATATTATAATTACAATAGTTATTTATCAAATGCCCAGTGGAAAAATATCACAATACTATAATAACAATAATATATATAATTGTTCTTATATAAGAATAATTATACATATTTTTTCTGTTAAAGAAGAGAACAAAATTTAATAAGCTATTCCTTTGAAACTAATTAATTTTATGGTAATAAGAAAAACAAGACAAGATTTTGAAGAAGTAGGTTTTTTAGTTAAAAAACTCTAGTAAGAAGTTTTGATCGTCTTTGGGAAAGCTCAATTAAAATATATATTACGATAATTAATATTACTGAAGCCTTATTGTATTCTAAACCTCCATTTGTTTTTCTAAGAGTACACATGAATAACAAATCAATATAAAACAATCTTGCATCGCAATTTTTCTCTCATTTTCCTTACCCATTAACATTTCATGTCGACACTGCGCAATATAGAAATAAGCTCAGATAATATTCTTCTAACTATAAATCAATGTTACTGCTTCGTATCCAATTGATTTTTGTATTATTCTCTAATCCTTTATAGTCTATTTTCTCCGATATTTTGTAATTGAAGTCTGATTAGACTATTTGCCCATCTAAAAAAAAAAAAAAAAACTCGCCATATTTCACTTTTTTCACCAAAAAAAAACCACAACCACCAAAGCAATCAATTGACACAAGACGGTAGGATATCAAGTGGCTATATAAAATAATCTCCGCCATCAAGATCCCATCTTGAGCGGGAAACTCCATTTGCTGCCCGCCATCCACTGAGTACGAGGGAGGAGGGGTGGAGGTACCATTAGTGGCCCAATCTGAACCATTAATCAAGGCCGAGCTGCAGGGCCCACGGCTGTTTTCTTTTGATTACCAACGAGAATTAATAATGTAAGACCGTAAATGAGATTCATTCTTCCAGTCATGGGTTATGTATGGGAGTCTTCTTCGGAGATGCGCGCTTCTTTCGAATCAGAACGCCTCGGTGTTTATCACTTCAAATCAAATGCCGAGTGGAATGTTTAGCATTAATAATAATAAAAAAAAGCATAATAAATGTGCCACTGCTCATTTTCTAAAAATTCCTAATTATTGACTTTTTTTATATATATGTGTGAAAAGGTTGATATAGTGTGATAATGCAGTAAAGAATAATTGCTTGAACTAATTGGGGGAAAATCCGATCTGGGTGATAGGATAAATAAGAGCAAAAGGCATCAATAAACAAAAACCATTTGTAATTTATAAATTTAATGTCTTGAAAAACAATCTTGTTCATGTTTTTTCATACTTCCATATTGTATTAAAATGTCATTACATCAATGTATTTGAAAGTTAGTTGTTTCATTATCTTTGCTCATTTTTATTTAAGATTTTGTTTGTGGATATTCTGTCCAGTAAAGTTTAACCCTTTGCAGTCCGATGTCGCCTCTGACTTGACATTCAAGACAGTGTATCTTTTTGATGTTTTATTTATTTATTCAGTTTTCAAATTTAATTGTTAAAAACGCCAACGTAATGGTTAAGAGATGTAGATTCATTTTTCAAAGAAATTCGACTCAAAAGAATTATGTATATTTATTTTTCATAGCAAT
The DNA here is from genome assembly GCA_026289955.1 of Argiope argentata. NCBI lineage: Eukaryota > Metazoa > Arthropoda > Arachnida > Araneae > Araneidae > Argiope > Argiope argentata. The sequence goes on from JAOUZG010001200.1 coordinate 346,917, forward strand.
AAACAAATCTTTGTATTAGGTGAATAATTTTCTCATTTTTTTTTTGGATTGCAAAGGATTAATAATTGGAGCTCTAAAGCAACTATGGTTTCCAATGGGTTTTTTCCCTGGAAAGTTTGAATTTTCTTTTATTGGCTTCTTCAAAGTTATTTTTGAACTAAATCTTATTTTAAATTACCGTTTCAAGTATCAAATTGTATTTAAGGCATATATTTGAAAGCCTTCATCAAACGAATTAATGTATATTCTTGTATATGTTTTGTTAAATACTTTCATATTAATTTGCAGTAAGTCCATCAACAAGATGGCTCATGAAAACGAAGAGGTAAATTGATAAAACTATTTCTTCTGAATGTTGAAAACAAACCAAAGCAAATAAACAAAATTATAAGCCAAGACAAGGTCACTGCTCTATAAAAATTTCACATTATTTAGTTTTAAAATAAAATTTAAAAAATTTGGGCACATGCAAGAGACCACGATCTGGACGATCGTTTATTCCTGTTAGAGTTGTTGAATTGTAGAAAACGATTACTGCATACTGTTAGATACATCGACCAATTGAAAATAAATTTCCAATTTTATTATTATAGGGTATACGCTCGATATTGTAATATTTTAAAATTAAAAAAAACTCTCTCAGTTTCAAACTTGATTTTTTAAAATGATTTTTTTAAAATTTTCAAACGATAACCTAGATATTTTTACTTCTCTAACTTAGCAGCATATTAAAAGGACATAAACTGCATTAGAACATTTAATATATGATGAAAAATTGGCAGCGTAATACATTTATAAAGAAGACCATTGTAAAAGATGATCATAGAAAAAATCAGGAAAGAGCTACATTGACTCTCTTAGCAAGATTCACAATAGACTATTAAAGCGCCATCCTATAATATCGTGTGCAAAGTATATTGTTATAAGCCTTTAATAAACTATGTGGGGGAGATTATTTCTTTAATGAGATGTTTGAAACTTTCAACGAGATGGCGGATGAAAATAAAGAGGTAAACTGATAAAACAATTTCTTCGGAATATGGAAAATAAACCAAAGCAGTATGAGTTTATCGGCAAGTTAAGGCAATATCCAGGCTTTATAAAAATTGTACATTATTTGGTTTTAAAATGATGATGACGTGATGAGGAGTACAGTAGCTTCTGAAGATATGGACCCCTAAGCACCCGAAGGCAAAGTTTGACTCCTAACTCATATGAGAATAACAGATATTTTTCTTTTTTCTTTCATCTGCTTCAGAAATCACTTGCCCTTAAAAGGGGGGAGTACATTCACACACCTCACAGATAGTACGCAGAAGAACAACTATTTCCTAACCGGTACTTGAGCCCGGAATGTCCAGATCACGAGGAAGACGCGCTACCTCTGTGTCAGGACACCGGCTTGGTTTTAAAATAAAGACATAATTTTAAAAAAATGGGTGCACATATGATAGACCACAATCTAGGTGATCGTTTATTCCTGTTAGAGTCTCTGTCGAATTGTATGAAACAATTACTGCATATCCAAAGCCTGCTGTTAGGAGTCTTGTTTGTCATAGGCACATATCAGTAACCGCAGCCCTTAAACTTCTTCATTCTATTCTGTAGAAGTCTTCTTGACGATTTCAGGGCTAATATGTGCAAGCTACGCTTTTACTGGAAGCCCCACATATATGGAGATAAGGGGAAGAGAGTACATTCTAAATTCCTCTGAGTGGGTGAGTATAGTTATTTCCAAATCGGTGCCTGGTTATAACCTATTAAGGGGGAGGGGCGGTATATATGGATAGCATCTTATTGTTTGCTAATTTGAATTCATTTCGTTGAATTATTTGTTAGTCATAGTGAATCAATCATTCAGATTCCTTAAATACTATGGCGCAGGGTGTTATCTCATTTACGATTGACTTTCGATTCCAGAACATTAGATGCTGAAATCGGGAAAGCAGCAATTAGTAGTTGGGATTTTCTTCCCTCATTAGATATTGATGAAAATAGCAGATGACCGTTATGGATATCATGCTAGGATAATGCGCATTTATTTTAAGCTGCGTACCTAAACCCTGAGTGTTGCGTTCACTGGTTCAGCGAATTTCTCATGACATGGCGCTAACGCTTTTATACTCAGCTGAAGGGACTTTGTGAACATTTGCTCTGATTTCGTATTTATTGTTAGAGGACGATCACTTCCGAAAATACAACAATATATTCTATCACAAGTGCTGAGAATATAACAATTGATTAACAATTACGTAATTCAATTATTTCAGCAATGAAATGTTGTTAATAATACTGTATGAATCAACAACGCTTCGTAATAGAATCATCTTTTATAACTCTGCACTTTTATGGCCACAACAGTTCCCCGATTTTACTCAAATGGATTTCGGGTTTTGGGATTACCTGAAGTTTAAGGCTTATTCAAGAAATCCAAAGTACAGAATCTTTTTTTATTAAATTGGGTATGTAATTTTGTAATTACAATTGTAAATCTGCGACAAATTTTGGTTTTTGCTTGTATCAAGATATTTAATATATACTATCGGGTTTTATATCCTTTCTGTATTAGTTGATTTCCAGCGATTAATAGCCAGAAGTCACAAAGTAATTGACGAATTATTCTCAAATGGCCCTCAGTTAATAATGCTCAAGCACATTTATTAAAAAGAATGTGTGGATTTGAAAAGACCCTATTTATTGGTTAGTTATTAAAATTATTTTTATTTTCTAGTAACGGACGAAATATACAAAAAGAAAATGTAACGAAAGAAACTTGACCACGAGGTTTTAGGAAATCTCCACGTTTCAGTCCTATACGAGAACAAAAAAATATATAGTTTTGGAATTATGTTTTTTTATTTATTTGTCTGTCAATACGATAACTTGGAAACTCGATGAGCTAAATACATGAAATTTAATTTTTGAATTTTTCATGAAATTCACACATATCTATTAAACTTTGGATGAAACTCTAAAATGGAAACAATGTCTAATAGTTCGTCAATCACCATGCGAAAACTGTGTTATTTATCATTAGAATTGAAGATCAGTGCTATATTTTTAGTTTGATCCGCAGAAAGGCTGATTGTCCCTCTTGTATTTATCGATGCATAAACATTATAACGTGAAGATGCGATTATTACAAATAACATTGCTATGTAATCTTTCTATTAACATTACAAGCTGAAATTGCATTCATTTGGATTCAAACTAGATAGAACGGAAGATTCTCAAAATCACTATTCAACTTTCTTTATGGTATTAAAGGTCCAAAACGCTCCGCATCACGTTAATGCACTAAAATATAAGAGGAAAATAGTCCCATTCATTTGTTTCGAAAATTTTAATATTTAATCAGACCTATGAGCCTTTTTAAAGTCGCACACCGACCTTAACTTTGCGTAACCATTATTGTTTTCTTTTCCTTGGCTCTCTAGCGGCCTCTGCAATAAACAGTTGGTTCAAATCTTGAAAGCAAGCTATAAGCGTGATATTTCCCAGAGTGCAATTTTTATTTATATTTGTAATGAAATGTTATTGTACCAAATAGTTTTGCCCCTTGTAAATCATGTCTTTTTATTTAATTAAATGTATTTTAACTAAATTGGCATTATTTATTGACTTTAATTGTTTTCCCTTACAGAATTTAAATTTTGTCGTCCTTACGGTCACCTTGTAATTTTGAGCTCTCAGAGGATGCATACGTTACCCAACCTTGCTCACAGAGCCTTCCGCCCCAGAACTTAGAGAAGGGATTAAGTTCCAGCAGATTTAGTAAGCACCAAATCCTTTTACACATCGGTTCCTCAACGGAATCGCGTTTCGAGCCTCGAATTCTATGGTCCTGGGGTCTATTCCTTACTTCCAGACAACCCTTTTTGTTTCTGTATAATTAGT
>JAOUZG010001200.1:350823-367020 GCA_026289955.1 Argiope argentata
TTCACTTAGTTCTAACAAATTTGACACAGTTGTATTTTAGCTGATATGAATGTACCTCTGGAAGCAGCTTTTTTTTGAAATTAGAATTAATTAAAAATTAAATGATATTCTAGAATTTTTCTGCCATAACTTCGGAAAATGTAATTTCACAAAAATTATTTTTATGGCAGTTTAAAATTTAAAGCAACCATCCATTCAAAGATACTGCTGAGCAAACTTTTTCTGAAACCGACAATTTCTTATGGATTTTTTTTTATCATTTCAGGACATGATATTATTTTAGGAGTGAGGTTTTGTAGTGTCAACAAAAATCCATAGGCGAAAAAAAACTTTATTTGTATAAGCATCTCTAAAAAATCAGCTTTAATAACGTTGCCACTGCATTTACAAAAGATCTAATAAAAAAAATAAGTTAATGACTACAGCCGATAAAAAATGGAAAAATGTCATTTTGAGTGCGTGATTGTATGAAATATAATAAATGAGAAAGGGGATATTTTTTAAACAATCAATGCGAGACAAAGTGTTTTTGGATCGTTTGCAATTCTAAAGTGACTCATTTGATGAAACAATTAAAATGAATAAAAATATAATTTAACTTGCACGAGCACGTGGTGTTTGGCCTTTCAAGAAATGATGTTCAGACATGATACATTGAATATGCGTAGCAGATTTCAATTTAATCTTTAAGACTCTTATATACACGTATATTTAGGCACACATATATTTTATATTTATTTCCCTGCATTATTTTACACATATTTCCCCATACATATATACCTTTATGCTTTAGGTATTTGTAATTTTGTTTAATTTTTAATAGCAGATATTATTGAGCTGAAACACAAATCCATTTTAGGTATTTAATCAAATATTTGATCTTGTAGTTTTCTTTTATTATAGAAAGAGGAGAAAGAACTTCTATTTAATGTTCGTATAATTTACACGTGGAATTAAAAAGTGATTTTACGGCACAGCGAAAGTTTAAAAATTAATGAGTTGCTTAATAGCTCTATGATGTCATGGGATTGGATTATTACAGCGTTTCTATATATGATGAACCCAATTGGTGCAAGCTATTAAAATAACGTGGCTTTGATATCTATACATAGTATAATTGAAATCTCCTGAAAGCGTCTGTATGTTTGAATCACAAAAATTCAAAAATAGTTAACGGATATTAGAGATATTTATACTATTTTGTAGAGCATTTATTGAGGTAAGTTTTAGTGCATTAAAGTCTTATCAAAATAAATAGGAGTTTTATAATTGCTTTTTTAACTTTCACGTATCCGCAAATGCGCGAAATCCTCAAATAGCAATAGCTGTGGTATGAATGTGCGATACCTTTCTTTGTTTGCATATGATTTTAAACAGCGATTCAAATCTCATTCTACCGAAAAGAAGGAAAACCAACCTCGAAATGATCGCCTGTGTTTTGTCTAAGGATATATCCAATTTTTACTTTTGTAACAGTTTAATGTTTTTGAATGTGTGCTATAAAAAATTGTTTTATAGCAGTTTTTGATAATCTCTAAACGCATGTTTGATGTTGCGTAATATGCCCATGTCATAACGGATGGAGTCTAAACTTAAGTTTATAGCTAATTTTTCTTCTTGGATGCTATGCCACGGGCAACGTCATGCGCATACTGCCGGTCTGTTATAATTTGATGTTTAAAATCATTATTCTTGGGGCGGCTTCGAGAACATAAATGTATGCATAAATATTTATCTATACCAATGTTCTTTGCGAAATAGTTGATCGTCTAAGGTTAATCAATATACAATCAAATATAATTACAAAAATCGCATGTTTATGTAACTAAAGCTGATATAAAAAAACATTGTTCATATCTCCTCTTTGTTAATCCATTCGCAAAAGATATCTCAAGAAAGGATTCTAAAATTATTCAAAAACCCTTTTTGCGGAGATCTTATTATTTTCGATTTGATTTTCTCCTGGGCTATCAGGATGTTGATCAGCACCGAAGGACAAATTGGTGATCAATCAGATATCCGTAATGGAGTAATTTACGGCTGATGTATCGAACCTCTGATCAATCAAATGACTTGCCACCGATTCCTTCGACCCAAACTCGTTCCGAAATTGATTGATTCCACAGATGATGACACCTCCTGATCGGCCAAGGTCAGAATCTGAAAGGTAGGAGACCGAATGCAAATGAGTAACTGTCACATTAAGGTACATTAACGCAGGGGGGAAGATGTCATTTGCATCAAGAACATCACTAATGAAGTTGTTTGAAAGTAACCAGTTTGTATTCTAATTTGCATGCAACGATACGTTAACTCAGTGAACTAGTTGGTGTAAATTATTGCCTGGGCTTCTTTTCGCTGTTATTGTTGCAAATTTTATGTCTTCGTAAGCCTTTCCTCAATCCATTTTATTTTTTTGGATGATGTGTTATTAATAATTTAAATGAAGCTCAATTCATGATTGTGCAATAATTTTTTTTTATCTTCTTTCGCTTTTCCAGCAAATCAGGAAACAATTCTTGATATACAAGAATGTTCAAAGCAGCTGAAAAATAGAGATGGTCAAGATAGCTGACAACTAAAAACGCGAGCTCTTAAAAACAGGGAAAATGGTCTCTCTAAAACTTTCCCACATAAAGATGTCTTCCCTGAGAACGCTTTACAAGCAGGGTCTGTCTAAGACAGGGGCATACGAGGCAGTTGCCCCAGGCTCCAATTAAGTGGGGACCCCAAATTGAATAGAAATTTTATTTTACTTCCTTCCTTCCTTCTGTAATGAATGTAATTCGTTACTAAAATAGTAAAGCAGAGGGGGCCCCAAAGAAGTTTTTGCCCCGGTCCCCAACTAGGCTAAGTCGAGCCCTTAGCCTAGTTGCGAAATATAAACTTTTGAATTGAATTTACAATTTTGACTCGATCTTTCGTGTCATCCTTGGTCAGAATTTTGGTGATCAATTTCTTCACATGATTAATAGTATCCAAAATATCGAATTTGAGTTTTAATCACGCTTTTCTCATTCGATTGAAAACCACAAATGTAATAAATTTATTACATTTGAGTGATCGTTTTTTTAAATTATTGCGCTTGCATGTTTCTATAAGCACAGACCAAATGTGTTAAATCTATTGTTAAATCTATGTACCGAATTTTGTCTATCTAGCTCATTTAATTTTTTAATTATCGTGCTAACTTATATACGGCCAGACAGATGGATTTCTTTCGAACGGATTTTATGGAAAATTTGATGGAAATCTACGAGTTTGGTGTAAAGCCTATGTAGTGAATTTCAATCGTGTAACTTATATCGATTGTGTTTCCGAGATTCTATAAGTCTTTGTCATAGATAGACAGACGGGTATTTTCTAAAAATAAGTTTTTGAATTCGGGGAGTTAGGTATAAAAGTAAATTCGTCAAAATTCTGAATTCGATTTTTTTTTTGACGATAACTTTACTTTATCTATATTACGTTTTTGAAAAAGTAACTTTTTTTTTCCTTTTCGCCAGTTTCTGGGGAAGAATTATAGATCTTGAAACCTATTCGATGTTACTTTGTATTCGGGAAGTTTTGGGGTTTAAGAAAATTGATCTATTAGATGTGGTTGTATTAAATTAAATCTTACAAAAGTATTCATTCTACAAAGTAGATATGGTTGTATTAAATTAAATCTTACAAAAGTATTCCTCAAAACAGATTTCTTGGCTTCATATATTTGGCGCAATATAGCGCCAAAATCTGTCCATGAGCCATTAAAATCTGTCCATGAGCCATTAAATCAGTTAAATCCAAAGTGTAGAACTACCATTGTCTGCATGAAGGGAGTGAAATTCATTAATTGAAGGCAATCACTTGTTCTCGTACATCTCAGACTTCTACCGACAGCTAAACTTTTCAACAAAAAAAAATGTTCTCACCAATTTCCGTGGACGAATTTTAGAGCATCGAGCCAATTCGAAGATAGACGTATTCTTATAGTTTTGACCTTTTAAAAGAATCTGTAAAATGTTGTGATGAATTAAGTCTTTTTAAGGTATTTTAAAGCACTTAAAAACTGTTTCCTTATCTTCTAAACCTAATTTTGGCGCTTTATTGCCAAACACATATCTTGAACCATTAAGTCTATTTAACTTATTCTGAATACAAATTGTAGAAGCTCCACTGTCTACGTGAGTGAAGGGAAATTCATTAAACGTAGCCAAGCAGAAACACTTGTTCCCGTACGTTTGAGGTACGTTCCTTTACCAATAACTAAAAGTGCAAACTTTTCAAAAAAATATATATTGTCATTTTCACCAATTTCCGTAGATGAATTTTAGGGCATCGAGCCTATTCAAAGATGGACGTATTATTGCAATTTTGACCTTTTAAAGGAATCTGTAAAATGTTGTAATGAATTAAGTCTTATTTAAGTATTTTAAGGTACCTAAAGACAGTCTTCTTTTCCTTTAAATAAAATTTTGGCGCAATATAGCCAGATGCATCTCTTGAGCCATTAAGTCCAGTTAACCTATTCTGAATCTAAACTTTTGAAGCATTGCTGACTTCTTGGTAGAGGGAAATTTATTAAACGAAGCCAAGCACAAACACTTGTTCCCGTACGCTTGAGGCTTCTACCAACAACTAAAAGTGCGAACTTTTCAAAAAATATGTTGCCCTTCACGCCGATTTCCGTGGATGAATTATAGGGCATCGAGCCTATTCGAAGATAGATGTATTCATGGCGAGCACAGGATTCGAGAGAGCGCGTCACCGATCCATTCGAAGAAGAAAAAAAAGAGAACGAGAGAAGCAGAGGGGAAGCATGTCCTCACCTGGTCCAAAAGGTTCAAAGGCACGCTTAACCCTTTGCGACAATGTTCGAATGTCAGCGAGTGACGGTTTTATTAATGGACGATCCTTGCGACAAGCTCGCATGTACAATTGGTCTTTTCTTGCCGGGGCTCTCCGTAATCAATGTTCCACATCCGATTCTGGAGAGAGTGGAAAAAAGAAGGGGCGAGAGGTAAAACCTGAGAGTATTATTAATCTCGATTTTCCAGTTCATGGAACATTGCCTGAGCAGGAGTTGGCCACAATGGCGTCCCTCTGTTCGTGTGCGGTGACAAATTTGCCGTGTAATGGTGGCGGCTGGATGATGAAGCGATTTCGCGGTACTTTAACACGAGAAAAGAAAAAGCCACTGTGTTGCATTTCGTTGCGTCTTCATCCTTGGAAGTGGCTTTTGCCCTTTGACTCGACTCAAGAATCCATCCTTTTAGGGTTCACAGGAGGGGCCAAAGGGTGGGACTTGCCGGCGGTGGGAAGATTTCTTAATTCTGGAACTCCAGACACGAATCCGTCCCGAAAGTTTCATGGGAAGATTCGACCTGGAGATTTATCACTCCCAATTTTTAAACGAAAAGGTCAAAATATGCAAGGGACATCTCTGATTTTAACAGTTGCACAGCATAAAATATTGTGCGTTACATAAGTCATTTTTTAATTTCAACAATTTTAAAACACTATTGATACTTTCATGCATACTATCTATGACATAGTAGACTTCAAAATACGGTTGTAAATACTTAGATAAAATGCCAATTTCTATGAAATATTATACACAAAAACAACAAGGTTATGCTGGTAATCATATGATTTTTAGACAACCTCCAACCTTACGTTATTTTCAAAAAATGTATAATATTTTGTTATTTTATCATTTTTTTCATCTTTAATTTAATCAAGGCATTGTAGGTTGTTTTAACAACAGAAGCATGGATTTTCTTTTAAATTTAATACTAGGTGGTTTCGCCCTTTACTTGCTTTAGCTCGATTACTCTTATATCGTCCTGGAATCCTGCATGTCCTCAGTTTAGTAGGATTTCCTGAAGGGTCAATTCCTTGCCCCTCAGACAATATAAGCATATTAAAACGATCTGTTTTAAAAATTCTATGAAGGAAAATTTCGTTTCCAAATAATTATAAAAAAGAAATATTTTAACCCTTGTTAAAATTTAGAAGAAATCCCATCACAATTTTAATTTTTTTGACAGAAATAAAGAATTAAAACACAAAATTAAAATATTTTAAATAGATTAAATAAAATCATACTTAAACCCGTTTCTTTTATAGCATTTTTTTATTTGATATCACTTCATTACTATTAAAAAACATTTACTATCTAAAAACACGGCATAGTTTACACACGTATTGCTTATGTATTCAGATGATTCCTAGCCTAAGGACGATTGTTATTCGAAGAAGATAAACAAAGCTGAAATCTATTAATTAATGTTGCTACAAACGGTGTCTCTGAAAGTAGAATTAACAAACAATATTGTTTTAAACTCATTTGTTGTTAATCAAAACTTCACTTTTTTTTGTCACCATTTCACCGTCAAGTCCAACATAAATACTTACTACAACGCAATAATAATTTTCATTAAATGTTTTAAACAATTCTAATATAACAAGTCACTAATGTCATTCATTGGTCGGATAACTCGCAAGCTACCAATCACTGAGTAAAACGCAATGTTAAAGAAATATGTTTAAGTAATAGAGAGATATAAGATGTTTTCAAGAGCATTGGGAAAACCATGCGAGAACTGAGGTTTAATAATTTTTCATTAATACAATGTTGATTCTTTATATCATTTGGAGCATTTTTCAAAGTGGGAACATACATCAAACAGAAAAGAATATGATCCAAACTGAAATCTTAATAAGGATTTTTAATTGTATAATTCTTAGAAATAGAAAGATTGACTGTTAAATGCATTTGAAATAATTGTAGGTTAAAACCGAAGCACAGAGTGTCAACCGTTGCTTCCTGTAAATAAAACAGAAGAAATATAAAACAGGGCATAAGTATGTTTGAAAATTTTGTTCCGCTCAAGATGCATAACATTTTGTTCCATCCAAAATTAAACTTCAATGCATTTAAATTCCCTTTTTAAAGAAAGAAAGAGAGTAATCCATGGCTAGGTTCAACTTTCTATCTTGTAATCTTCCTGAGACAGTGGGCATTTAGAAACCATTTTCTTTCCATAAACATCAGACATCGACTGCATTCAGTTGTTTGATTCGGATCACACAGTTTTATAAAAGCATAATTTCATTTATAAAGTTTTTAAAGAATATAGTTCATAAAATTGCGAGTTAAATGTCTCAAAACCTCAAAAAATCCTACAGTTTCCAGTGCTGATCTCCCTCCCATATTGTAGTTTTTAAGGTGTTGACAAAAGGCTCTATTTTAAAGCGAAAATTACCTACAGCAACAATTTTCAATCAATTTTCAATCAATCCATTAAATTCATATTTGAGTCTAAACCGATGGTAAACTTTGAATATTTATGTCGAAATGACAAGTCACGTTAAATAAAAATTTCCTCTGGAAATACAGCTTACAACTTGTATTGCTTAAGTTCTGCGGTAGAAGTTTTTTTTTGTTGCTTTTTGTTGTTGTTGTCTTCGTGATCCGCTTTACAACGGAAGGAGGGATGCAGTCGCTTCTGAGGCTATGGACCTCTGAGCACCCAAGGGCAGATTTCTGATTTTTAGCTCACACACGTCACAACCCTTTCTAAGGGGTGGATTTCTTTCATGCATTTCATTCATTCATCCACAGATCGTAATTTAAATCTGGAAGAGAGATGTATCACCTCTGACCTAGTACCTCCCAATGGTATTACTCTCGACATGGAGGACTTTGTAACTACGACAGATTTAACGTGCTCCAGTCACCATACGCATTGAGAGTCTTACCTTACGAATTTGAACTTGCAGCCCAATGCACGCGAAACCAATAGTCTGAAAAACAGGCTTTCACGTCTCTCTCTCCCTTTTTAAAAGATATGATTTTTATTATTACTTGGCATAACATTAAAAAAATTATTTGTTAATATATATGCAAGGCTTGCGAATAACTTCTAGATTTTTGTAAAAGTAAATCTGTTTATTTCGGCTTAAAAACATTCTGCTTATCGAATATAATCTGAACGTCTGACTTAGCGTAAGTGGGGAGAAGGACAAAAACTTTTTTAGGACCTTCCTCTGCTTCACTTATTAAATAATGAAGAACTGAACTTTATGGAGGTATTTTAATTTTTCACCTCATTATAGATATATAATAAGAACCTAAAATAGCTATAAAGTTTCCCTCCCCTCCAATGGTCAGACGAAATATCTTTCTATTCTATAATTCTAAAATAAACTTTCTACTAAATTTGCGGGCCCCATCTGATCTGGGCGACCGGGTACCTTTACTCCTTATGCCCTTACCTTAGTCAGGCTCTGGAAACACAATTTGTCAGCATATTTTTGTGTCAGAATTTAAATATTAGCAATATTACGTATCTAACAAATGCTTTTAATGAATAAGCGATTGATGGACAGATGATTGCAGACATGAATTTTACATAGCATTTGATTCTTACAAATTCTATCATGGCAGAATTACGTTAAACAGTTACATAAGTACTGTTTTTAATCTTGTAATTTCAAAAATTATTCTATGAAAGTAATTGATTTTATCAAAAATACTTATTAGAGAAACATGTTGGTAAAATATTTATTGAATATTTAGACCAAACCCGTTACAGAATTAAACCCGTTACTTAGTGTCATTTCATGATAAATTAAGGCACTGCTGAAAATATTTTTAATTCTAAGAGTTTTGCAAATATTAATTTTCAGTGAGGTAAATCCACTTTACGAATTTCTCGTTTACTGAACAGGGAATTTCCTTGGAGCAAAATATCTAACAAGAAAGCGATTTTCTTTTTGATAAACAAAAAACAAACAATAAAAATTGTAGAGTTTATTTCTGTTTTTTAATTCTTTACATTTTGGATTCCATAGAAACATTTAACTGAAGTGGACTTGGATTTTAAATATGCATTTATCATATTGTTGAAAAAAAAATAAGTTTTGAGCCATTAAGTGTAAATGATGAAAAGTCTTTTCACGAAAATAATATAAAACTGAAAATTACTTTAGTAGAATAAGTACTACATTGAAATTTAGTATTTATTTCATTATTTGAAAATTCAACGTATTATGCATTTAATTAACATGATTTGTTGAAAATAAATGTTGTAAAATTCGACTATCTCGTGCAGATTTTATAGAACAGTAGCATAAATATGAGAACTATGTATAATAAATGAGACATGCTGGTTACCCGGAAAAAATGATCAAATTTCAGAAATCATTAGTATAGTTCCTGATTATAGAATCTCTTTGAAAGCAGAGATCTGATACTGCAACGAAACCAAGTCTTCAATATTTTTATCTTATTTTTTTTAATCTTGACCTTTATATTCTGACATAATAACTTATTAAAATTATTGTCGTCGGGAATATTAAGTTTTCCTGTTAAAATTAAAGGATTGAAAATTGTAAAATAATAAGATGTTGCAAAGATAAATGCTTTCCAAGAACTGAAAATTGGTTATTTAAAAATGTCCCCCCAAAATTTCGCTTTTTTAAAAATCACATATTTTTTGACTCATTTTTTTAAATATCAACTATAGAGATAGTTATGTCACAGATTAATATTTTTTTAAGAATAGGCAGTGGCTTCAGAGACAGATACAGTTAAGTACAGCAGATTGCTTTTAAAGGCTTGAAAAACTATTCAAAAAGTTTCAGTAATCTCAAAATAAAATATTTTTATTTTAAATTTATTAATCTGGTGTACAGGCAAAATTATTCCATGAAGAAATATTTTTATAAGTCAGAAAATCAATTTTTAAATTATTGGTATTAGTTACAGGTGTATTTCCTCTTCCCCGTGACCTGGGTGTCTTGGGTTCGAATCCACATGGTTCATCTCCATCTTTTCTATCTTTCCTCCTGTAAAAAGCATCTGTGATGCCTGAATAGTTAAGACGTACTTTTGACCCTAGTTGGCGATACTTAAAACAAACGAAGCACCCTCGGCTTGAAATCATTGACTGCATCGGAGAGTTTGTCCCTTGCAAGTGCCATTAGAAAAAACAAAATGTATATTTACAGCGGGATGAAAAGTTTTTTCAAGTACTGAAAGTAAAAATGAAAACAAAAAATCATTGAATAAAATTAGCGTATTTTGATTTTAAAATTTTATATACCAGCTACAAGGAAGCTGTCCCTTAACCACTTAACTGGTTTGCCCGTTTGCTGTACGTGCATCGATTTATCGAATTTCGATAGTTGTAAACAAAAAAATAAACCGTTCATAACGATTACAAATCAATAGCAAAAAGGACTACGAATACGTAGATAAGTCAAGTATTCGATGGATTTCCATTTGAATCAAAATATTAAAATACTCCCAAATTAGAAGGTGTCATCTTATTAGTTAGCAAAGAAAATAAACCTGTTAAGGGGTTAAAGTATTGAAAATATGCTTAAAAGAATTGAAAATATGCTGCCAGTGATTAGTATTAAGTACTGGTCCGCTCATTGAAGAGGAATATTTATTTAATACTGTAAAAAAAAGTGTCCAGAAATAAACAAATTAATAAAAAGCTTAGTTGGATTCAAAATACCATATTTTGATTCTATAATTGTTGATATCAACTACGTCCACGCTTATTTCGCAGAGAAATATATTTGAAAGACTGAAAACTCTGCTGCCCCAAAACGCCGCCTCATCCAGAAACATGGCAGCTTAATTTCACGTCACATTTGCTCGAGTACTCATAGCCGTCACAGTATAATAGACAGCGGCTAGACGAGGTCCCCTTTTGACCCCCCCCCCCATAAAAAGACGCCACGCATCCTTTCACTAAACAAAAGACCCCCTTTTATTGTTATTAAAATAAGTCCCACAGCGTTTACAAGCTTCGCTTCTTTACAAGGGTGTTGAGGATCAGACGTAGTGGAGGGCACAAAAAAACTCAGCCAGAAAGAGAGAAAAAAAAGTTTTTTTTTTCACCCCACTTTACGAAAAGACGAGATTTTCGGCCGTTTTATTTTTGTTATTTCTCATTCTTTGGCCCGTCATACGTCAACTCGCATGAAATATGTTCACCTGAAGCGTAAAATTTCGGTTTCCTCTTCAAAGAAATCATAAATAATTACTTTTTTAAGAAAGGGTGGGGGCCAGGCGTATTTGGAGAAGAGTGTGGTCCCGTCTCTAGTAGGAAGAAATAGAGTATTTCACGATAAATCATGCTTCCAGTGTCTTGTATCGAAGGCCAGATAGAGGCAGATAGAGTTATTAGGAAACTAGGGATAACTATTTTTTTTACCTACTCAAAGTAACGGAAAATTCAATTGTTTTCTTAAAAGTGATCAAGAACTATATCTTTTATGTCGCCATCCAATTTTTTGGGAAAAAGCTATATATATATATATATATATATATATATAATATAATATCGTTTGATCAGTATAATTTTTAAGAAAGAATTAACAGTTTGTAAAACAATTTGCCTCCATTTGAAAAGAAGGGGGGGATTTTTACCCTTTAAAAATAAATTTAAATTCACGAACTATTTTGATTGTTTCACGTAGAAATGGTTATTTTACTCATTTATTTATTTTTATGTAGGTATTTTTAAAAAAATCAAAATCAGTTTTTAGTGGGAGCGAATACACACTTTCCATAAATTTTTAACAATAGTGATATTTAATAAATATACTAACCTTTTTAAAAAAGAATTAGTTGCAAGATATAAAGCACTACTATTTCTAATGAATTGAGTACCTCAAAAATATCCAATTTTTATCTTTAAAAATTCTTCTTTCAATGACTCACTGTTAAAAAGCTTAAGATACGTGTGCTTTAATTTCCACTCAATTATTTTGCTGAAATCAAAGTTACATAACATGGTAATCATAATTTTTTACTTAAAATAATGTATTGAAGTGCAAAATTTCCTCTTATTTCTTAATGCCGTGCCTTCAATTATTGAGGAATTTTTACAGAAATAATAGAGTCGATATTGTATTTTTCTATTAATTTTTCAAAATAAGAAAAGCATTCTAAATACCTTCCCTTAGAAAAAAGAAAAATGAAGATTTTATTTAAATAATATAGGAGGGGGGAAAGTTGTTTTTTTTAGTGTGAAATATTGGAGTATGATAATGTTTTAACTTAATTATTCTAGCATTATATTTTTCCAAAATAATTATTGTACTAACGATGATATTCATAAAAGGCTTTTTTTTTATTTCACAGCGTCATGAGAGTATGTAAACGCGATAACTAGAAAAAGAAAAAAATATTGTTATAAAGAATGCCTAAAAATAATTTTTAAATAATTATACAAAAACAGAAAATATCATGGAAAAAAATTATTATCACTGAGAAGTTACCATTCTTTTAAAGTGAAGTAAAAATGCTTCTTTTGTAAAACGGCCCAAAAAATATGGAAGAAAACTTTAAAATTCCGATTAATTGTAATTAAAATTCTAATTAAAATAAATAAAAGTTTTATAATCAGCATCTGCTGCTTTTGATTTACAATTTTTATTCAAGTTTAGCATTTACAAGTTCAAGAGCTTGTCCTGCAGAAGGTTACTTTTTCTTGAAGGTGGGGGGAGACTTTCATATTTCCTGGAAAACCATACAATTAGTATTAATCTCGTAATCCTTAAATAATATATCAAAAATATAATAAAATAAAATAAAATATTAGTATTTTTTATTGCAATATAAAAATATGAACTGTTTTCAAAGAATTCATATATCTTTAAAATAAAAATTAATAAAACAAAAATTTGTAGATTTTTCATAAACAAAGGCCACTGGGAAACGTCAGTTTGTTTAAAACGGATATATAATTTTAACACGGGTTTTTATTTTAGTAACAATGTTCTTTTTTCAACTCGATATGCATAAAAGAACCATGATAGCTATAAAATTTTGACGTCTTAATTCAACAAATAGAAATTTATGGATTTTTACAAACAGATACTTCTAAAGTTTCTGAAAAAGTATATCTAATCTTAGTAGTGACTCGAATTTTCTTTTTATATGGTTTTTTTTTCTCCTTACTCGAGTCTGAAAATTTGTCATTTTAAAGGAACAAGCAAAATCGTTTAAAATTTCAAAAACAGATGAAAAAAAAATCAACACTGTGTTTAAAAAAACTAGTTTTAATAATAACTTCGATACTCTTTTAATACACGGTAATTTTACCTTCAAAATTCTGTGTGCATAAGAGCATTATAATACTAGCAAAATCGGGCTTCGTTATTTCACTAAATTGCTTCTATATGTTAGATCTCTCTAGATCCGAAAAAATTATTTTTCATACTATCTCTCCTTATTCTTACCTTTCCCATGGAAGCAAGATTTTTAAAAAAGTTATAACAAAAAATAAAATTCACAATCACAAGTTTCAAGTTATCATGTGAGAACATTATTAATTTTAAGTCATAATTTATCTTAATTTTGGTCATTAGCCAATTTAAATCAGGTTGAAACATTCAAGAAGCTTCTCTATCTGTCTCTATCCCTCTATAATATAGATATAATTTGTTTAGCTTTCATTTTTAATTTTTTTAGTTGGTAAGCAAAATTTTTTGAGCTCAACCGATTTTGATATGGAATAACAGCTAAGACGGCATAGTTCTACGTCAACCTTTTAAAAACGCATCTGCTGTCAAAGAAGTATATGTAATAACAAAGCAATACTGGTCAAAGCAGGTCAACCTTTAAAACATCGTATCTGCTTTCAAAGATGTGTAAATAATAACAATGCAATACTGGTATAAAAACAGGCAAAAAAAAAAAATCTTCAGCTGATAATTTCCGACGGCCCATAATCTTTATTTTTTGTCCGTAAATTTCGGAGACACTAAAACCTCCTAATCAAAACTACTTCATGTTCTCACATGATAATAAATATTAAAATCGTCAGTTATATTCAGTATGTTGTTTTAAAATTTATATTTGGTTTACAACATTGCTGTTTCCTTTTTATGCATGTTTTAATTGGGTTTGAAACTTGAGTTTCATGTTGGGTTTTGATTAGTGCACTCTGTAAAAACCAGTCTCTGATGTGCATATGTTTCATATAATTAATAAGTGCATATAATTCATATAATTAACTTCCGAATGTTTCATATAATTAAATAAACATGCCACAAAGTTGTCACCTATTTAAAAAAAGCTATTAATGTATTCAATATTAAGAATCTGCACATTCAAAGAAGCAAGACCGATTTTTAGTTTATGATCTTGTCTTCGTTATTCGGTTCTTATCGTCCCAAACTGAATACGAATAAGCTTTAATTCCAAATTCCATTTTTCCCACCGCAGAAAGTGGTCAGGACCCATTAAGACGACTCGATTCGAACAGGAACCTAATGAGAGCAGACTGCAGGCCAACAGCAGCTTGACCTTCAGGGCATCTCGCTCTTTCTTCATCCGTTTATCTCGGCTCTTACCCACGGCAGCGGAGGTCGGTGATTAATGAAGGCAAAGAGAGGACTCTCTTCAGAACACAGCATAATACCCCCCAAAAAAGTCCTTCCACGTGAACGCCTTATTTGCATATCGAGTGTCCCAACAACAATGGTTCACCACAATCCATTGTGTCACTGGAGTGCCGAGTTGAAAGACGTCCTCACATGCCAACCCAGGGGAGGGCTGCCAACAAACAGGTATTAAGACCTGCCATTGAGATCTCGATCGCTTTTTTTCGTGCAATAAAGGGGGTAGAGATCGGATGACATGGAATTGTGTGGCAGGACTCTTCTGTGACGTGACTTGGGAAAGACAGGAATAGCGAACCAGGATTGTCCGAATTGGGTTCGATCGGTTGGAATCTCCAGGACAGTTTCTGAGTACACGGATGAGTCGATTTTATGTATAGTTACAGGGCCCGACTTATCCTATTTGGGGCCCCTTATGCTACACTACTTTAGTAATGAAGAACATTCATTAAAGAAGGAAACGTACAATAAAACTTATATTCAATTTTGGAGCCAGGGAGATTGTCTCGTATGCCTCGGCCATAGTCAGGCCCTGCATAGTTATCTAATAATAGTTATATGAAATCTAATAAAAGTTATAGTCATAGTTATAGTCATAGTCATAGTTATATAAAAGTACTACGAATGATTGGCAAAGAAAAGTATTTGATAGCATTATGTACAAAAGCATGAAAAAGACGATTTTGTTTTGCGGAATATTTATTGTAATGTCAGATTATGATGTTGTTTTTTGGTATGAGGTTTTTGGCATCAACAAAACTCCGTAGACGAAAAATATAAATGTTATTATCTGCACGAGCATATTAAATAATCAGCTTTTAATAACGCGTGGCCATTACATTTAAAAAAACTCTGATTTTTAAAAAAGATAAGTTATTGACTATAGCAAATAAAACCTAGAAAAATGTCATTTTGAGCACGTGATTATATGAAATGAAATAAATAGGAAATGTGATAGTTTTTCAAACAATAAATGCGAAACAAAGTTTTTTGGATCGTTAGCAATACCACCATCCACCGAAACGATTAAAATGAATAAAAATATAATTTAACTCGCACGAGCACGTGGTGCTTGGTCGTTAAAGAAATTTTGTCCGCACATGATACATTGAAATATGCGTGGCAGATTTCATTTTGATCTTTTATTGGTATTGAATTATTCTGGATCATATTGTGGAATACCTAAGAAAACAATTTAAATTTTGTAAATATCAAGATGGATAAAATTTAGAAATGGTGGAGATTTCAATGTTTGTAATTTAGTTAGACATTTAGTAATAAATGCTTCGAATCTTTGCAAAAAATGGAAATCTGAATATGAGATTGCCTGGGCAGATCAATCAATTAAGCCGGTTGAGTTACAGTTAAAATGCTGTATATATGCAATTCATATTATGGACTTTATTGTAATGTGTTGAATTGATGGGAACACAGAAAAAAGAAGAATTAATAAAAGATGGCCTCTTAATTGTGCTATATTTCTGCTATCCAATTAGATGACATCTTTGAATTTAGAGAGATATTACTATATGCATTCAATTAAGAATCCATGGAACACTAAATATACTTATGGATTCTATATAACCTATATATCGAAGTATAATATCAGGGAAAAGCATCATTTTCGCTTATTACTAGGAAAATATATTCAATAAACTAATCACAATCGAACCCCGCAGTTAAGGTTTAAAAAATATACTGCTATCTGATTATCAAATTAACTTTTTCATAGATGGTAATCATGTATTTTACATCTAGCAATAAAGCACATAATTTTAAGCA
>JAOUZG010001200.1:367548-391252 GCA_026289955.1 Argiope argentata
AAAGCGCATTCAAACTAAGTGAAAATCATTAATCATGTTCAATATGCTGAATCTAGAATAAATGTTGACTCACTTCAAATTCAAAGATATTATCTGAAGCACATTCAAGCTACGTGAAAATCATGAAGCATGTTCAATATGCTAAATCTAGAATAAATATTTACTTACTTCAAATTCAAGATTATAATTTACAGACACGAAATCATTTCATTTAAGAATTTGAATGCTTGAAATATCCCGTTTCTGAATGCGCTTGAAGTATAAGTTTGAATAGAACATCTCAATTAGAAGATTCACTGCCTAGAAAACTGCTGGGAAAATTTCGTAATCCTCTTGAATAATTTCAGTATGCGTCACTAACCAAATCCTTTCATGTGTCTGTTTTTACAACTAGATAGTTCAAAATATATAAGACATTACGTATACATTTTTCTTACCTCCTGGGATATATATACTGAGCGAATAAGTTGTAGACCCAATTCCATTTGATCCTATTATCATTTGCGTTAAATATATTAACCATCAAATGTCCTCTTGTTAGTATGGAGTGGAAGTTTGTAGAGAGGATTAGCGATTCAGCTGTCATTATCAGCCTCTGAAACAGTTTAATTTAGGTAATTTGCCTCAAAATAGTCTTTGTATGATTTCAGAAGGAGATTCTAATTTAATTCCGATGACAGATTCGGGAAAGTCATAAGAATAATTGAACTTGGATGTTTTATCGTTGCTATAGAATTAAACTCTTCAATTCCGCGTTATTTGGAGGGGGGAGGGGAGATTTCAACGAGATAAGTATTCAAACTCAACATGAAATTCAGTGTATGAAAATTTTTTTAAAGTGTATCTTTTTTCCAGATTCATACTATTTCCCTTTTTTTTACTTAATCTGTTCCATTTTCATTCATTCCTATACCCCCACCCCGCGCTCGCTGTCATTCCTTATTTAAAAGATCCTTGTGTCCTAAATCGTCACAGTTACAGTTAACGGGAACCATTAAAGTACATTTCTCGCATTTCAATGGGTACCGCCTTAATGTCGCGCCTGCACAGTAGCGGCAACTCGCAGTGACATTTACAAAAGGCTTCGCTGCAAAAAAATCAAGGGAGGGAGGAAAAAAAACCCTAATGATAGGGTGTGAGGATATCTACACAAAAGTCCGTCCATTTTCCCAGCTGCTACAAGATGCTAAGATAATTGCTACTGATCCGGGGATCTTTCTTACGTCATTCCCTGACATAAGGATATGCAGCAGTTGGAGAGAGATGCATGAGTTCTTAGCAGAAAGTAAATACTGGGCTAGAATAAAAAGTGAAACCACGATTTCAACAAAAAAAGGCTATGTTATTACAAAATTTATTTCAAGACGTCAAATGATTACGTAATGAGTAATTCTGAGAGTTTAGAACAGAACTCGGAATTATTCGATCAACTTTAGGCCTAAAATGAATAGCATAAGATAAAAGATTAACCAAAAATTATATATATATATATATATATATATATATATATATATAAAATATGTGAAAAATATTACACAATACCTTAAATAAAGTATAAAGCTAAACGAAAAACAATACATTACATCCTGAAATATAAAAACCACCAATGAACAAGAATATTATTTCAATATTTTTGTTTATTGTTGAATAATAATTATTTGAAATTAATGTCTCATTAATTTATTATTTTCAAACTGGTGCCTCTAAGCGACTTTTAGAACTTGACCGTAGTGACCAATAGACAGAGTTTAAATTTCGAGATCCAATCTTCTTCTTGTGTACAGCCGACCACCCCACCACCCCTGAACGTAGCAGTATCGACAGGATTTGTTGTGGCCGACTGTAGACTGTACCAATGTCCATCCTTACATTGACCAAATCTGTTGAACTGATATTCTCTTGGAGATAATTGGCCCCAAAGTGGTCAAATACTGACCACCTTCTCTTCTACAAACTTTCTAAAAGTTGGCAAAAAATTGACAACTTTAGACATCATGTTCATCAGAGTCATAAGATTACTTGGTACCATCAGTATTGAACTCAAGTCATTATTTTCAACCTGCAGATGTTTTATATATTCGGAGATTTCTGTGCAATCCTTTAAATAGCGATAAACTCTACCGATTCCTTCACAAATGCATTTATTTTCCTGCCCGAGATCCAATCTATATAAATGTCGAGTAGAAAACCAAGGATATCCGCATAAGATTGGGGAACAATGAATACCTTGCATGTTATTGGTGAACAATACTTAAGAAATATAGATCTTTGGCACGAATCTATCATTTTTATTAAATTTTAATGTGAATATATAAAAATATTTTTTCTGAAATATGGAAACGAACATTTCACACGCAATTGCATTTAAATTTATGAAATCACATAACAAATTTCGTTGATTTAAGTCCTTACATTTACATGCATGTATAAAGACAATGTATATCTTTGACAAATTTGGTTCAAAATTTTGTAAAACTTTATGTATTGAAGGTTTAGCCTGCGTTATTTTTTAAAAATCTATCTTAATCTTTTGGTTTGATACACTTCGAGTTCAAGTGTGCTCGATAAGTCAGATAAATCGATTTTCTTCGAAAGGGTTTTATTCCAAATTTGAAAGAAATACACAAAATTGGTCTATACCAAATCTCATTTGACTAACTTAGATCATTGTGAGTTAACATGTGAATAACCAGACAGATGAACGAAAAGCCAGATAGGCTAACATAATAATAATAATAATAATTTCTCTGTTTCGTGTACGGTAAAATAAAAATGTATATGCAAAAATAAATAGCATAAAGCGTAAAACTTATAGGAAATAATCTTTTACTAATCAATATTTGAATCAACTAGCTTTCTTGCTGTATTTTCAAATTATTAACGTTCACCTTATATAATGAGACGATTTTTGGTGTTTCTCTTTTTTGCTCGGTATTCTTCCAAGTTTATCAGACGAAAATTGATTCTTTGTTGCAATCTAATTTTAACTACAGATACTTCCTAGCAAAGAAAACTTATTTTATGATCACATTGTATTTAAAATTAATTAATATATATGAAATGGGTTAAATTTGAAACTTCAGTAATCATTCAAAGGCCATATCACTTGCGAATCTCTCGCAACTTTATCAAGATTTTCATTTTGAATTCATATAATTAAAACTTTTGATTAGGAAAATCTAATAAAAACAAACTTAAGGGTTAAAATTCGTGCTGAACAGAGATTATCAAAGCGTAAACCATTATCTCAAAAATTAATGTTAACATTAAAAAAATATCAGAAAAGAATATATAAAAATTTAAATCCTTCAGCTACTTCAAATTATTTTAGCACAAACAAACAATTATGCATAATAACTATTTAATAATTTGGAATAGATAATGTATTAATAAAATGTATTGTTGTACTCTTAATATTAAGTTTTCATGTTATTTTAAAGGTAAGTTCAAATCCTACTTGTTTGAAATGTGGTGAGAAACTCTAATTTAGCACACAAATTGTAAAATCTCCACATAAAATGTGCTGCTATTTAAAATTATTTTACTAACTTTTGAAGACCGTTTTTAATATTTTAACAACTTTTACTTCACCGATTGGTCTTTATTTTCATTAACACCATTCGTATTTTTTAGTATTAGTCCTCCTTTTTCTGATTCCAGGGAATTTTACTTTGAAATTTATTTTCTACTTTCATAGCATTTCGTATTTATTTCAATTTTAACTTTTCAAGAAAAATAATTGTAGAATTCTAAATTTTATAAATAGGCTTCGACCAATCTTTTTGTCAACACCACTTAAAAGCATCAGTCTCTAGAATTTTATACTTAGATTCTTAATGTTGACATGAATTTAAAGTTATATCCAATCTTTATATAATTTCGCACATTTTATCATGAGAAAAAAGGATGATGTTTTTGTTAGTGTTTTTTGAATAGTTGAAGGCAAGGAATAATTGAAACTCGTAATCACGTAGACAATGAATAAAGCATAAATGGCAATATTCATCAACTTCTTTCGGTGCAGCATAGCCATGTCTGGTTTTTGCGTCATTAAAATCCAACTCTAACTCATCAACATCTTTTTATCGCATTTATTTTTTTACTTGCTTTTACTAGTATTGCATTATTATTATTATTATGCATGCGTCGTTGAAAGCAGATGCGTTTTTAAAAGATTAATCTGCTTTTTCCAATATTGCCTTTTCAAACTAATTTAAACTACTTAATAACTTAAATTAATTAAAGTAAATAACGACCTAAAAATAATAATGTTCTCACATGATAACTTGAAATTTGCAATCGAAGATTTTATTTTGCTTTTTATCGGTGTTTTTTCCCTTTCTTTTTTTTTTACTTGCCCTAACACAATAGGAGCTTTAAGTATTTAAAAATGTTGAGTTTCTTGAAACTTGAATTTTTTTTAATTTTCAAGTTTCACCTGTGTATGTGTGTGGGGGGGGTGCTTGTGTGTGTGTCAGCTGTCTTAAAGTATCCTTACAAAATTCTACTGTCGAAAATTTGACGCAGTAAAGAATTATGAAGAGTCTTGAACCACAAACTGTCGAAGAATTAAAACAAGGACTTCTGGAGTTTCAAGTTTATCAATAAATTTTTTAAAAAATCATTCTGTTTGGAGGTCTTAAATTTTTATCCGTTCCATGGTTAGATCATTTTGTATTTTTTGGGGTTTTTACGTTAAATTTTCATTTTCAAAAATACTACATAATAGTTTTTTTTTTTAAAGAAATTGAAATTTTATGTTTGGCACAAAAAATGAGTTAAGAACGGTAAACTCCAAGCAATTCAAAGGAAGATTGCACAAGGGTTTATGCATAAAACTAAGTCAATTAAGTTATTCAATCAATTATTATTTTGCTTGTTTCCAAATCAAATGGAAAAAATCCGAAACTATTGAACCTACTTTGGACATAATATTAATAAACAACAAAAAGCTCTTTAAAATACGTATATCCTCCTTATGGCGCGACATGTCTTAATAATGATCAGTGTTTCATGAAATCAAAATAAATTAAACGAATCAAGGGAAATTAAAATCCCATTTTCTCCATTAAAACTAAGAGAAAGATAATAAATTTGATTTTGAGACTTTCCGTTTCATTTATAAGTTGATTTTCGTATAAACTAAGTAAAAAAAAATCCACTACAACTACAATAAATAGAATATTGAACCCCACACAGGGCATAACCTTTAAATCCATATCTTGAATTGCACACGAAACGTGCAGCGGAATGCACCTATAAATTGTTCCTAAATGGATATCGAGGGGGGAGGGAGGGGAGGGGAAGCCTTCGCGAAAGGAGAGGAAGCCCAGTAGCGGGATATCTTTTCAGGCAGGTTCTGTGATCGAACTTGACACTGCTAATCAGCGGCCCATTGTCAGAGGCTCGGATCGTGTTACGTCGCTGTCGAAAAACCGAACTCGGCCCGTCACTCACTTTGAAGCGTTTTTTTCCCGCTCCGTCCCTAAAAATTCCCCACGACGTGAGAAAGGGATTTCTTTTGCACTTTGACATCTAAAGGTCCCTTCGAACGAGCGGTTTCTAAATTTTTCTCAGATATCTGCTATGATATTAAGCAAGCCTTAATAATTAACTGTACCCGCGACTGTCTCCCACATCTTTTCATTATTTTTCAATTCCTACTGTTAGTTCATACTCTCCCTATATATTTATATATATATATCTTGTTTAAATTTTCCATCGTTAATGAAACGCTTTTTATTCATCCACTCAATTTTAAATGCATTTTTAAAAATTTGTGGTGGATGACACTTGATGATAATGCAGTTTTTAAAAAATATTAATTTTTAATTTAATTTAATTAATGTTTAATACTTAAATAGAGTTTTAGCAGTTTGTAAGGAAAATTGTAATCAACAAGCAGTAGCCCAGTCGGTAAAATGAGAGGATTTCAGTGTTTTTCTCGTGAAGATGCAGAATGCGAATTCAACTCTTGTGAAGATTAATAATTTTTTGATAAATTATTTATATTAATTGTAATTATTTAATAAAAAATATATAAAACAAAATGTTCTTTGCTAACCTAAGTAGGAAATGACTTCATTTTTTTAATGTACAACTTGCTTAGCGTAAAAAAACCAAAACATACATGCTTTTTGGCCATGTAATTCATAGTCACACACATGCACACACGCACACACACGAGAATGTTGTTTTAACTAACTTTGAAAATTTAATAAAGATCAGAAATAAACTGTACCGCAATACAATTGATGCCAATATATAAAGCTAATGTTATGAATTTTAACCATTTCCTGACTACTTTAGTTTGAATGAATTAAGATGTCCTGTCGATCTTAAAAGGGTTAAGTTGGTGTAAAAATATTTGTGAAATGAATAGTTCAGAAGTTACGGTGGAAAAATTAAAAATCTTTTAATACCTATTCCATCCTTTCTCCATAGAGGGGCGTGTAAATTAAAAATATGTGTATCAAATTTCATTCGAATCATTATAAGGTTTGAATCTGTATAAGGGTCGAACAATCAAATGGATATTAAATATATATTTAAATCTCTCGGACCGCTCCATGCTACTGAAAATGTGTAAGGTCTTAATTGAATTGAAATGAAAAGTTAGTTGAATTTATGAATGTAAGCATACCGACAAAACATAGATTCAAAAAACAATATAATAAAATATAAAACACATTGAGGTAAAAAAATGTTAAATTTTTGGTAACATTACTCTTTACCAAATACCAAAAATTACCAAATAAAAAAAATTTAAGGTCCAAAATGCATGAACTCTAGTTTGGTAATATTTTAGGTTTACTTTGTCCATTTTTATTTTATTTTTAAGAATTTCAGCTTTATTATTTTAAGGATACTGTACACTCGAATAAAATGTATTTAATTGCGGCACTCGCTTATGCAAACAATTCTGTTTTATAAAATGGCGAAAAAAATTATCGTAAATTATACTCAAAAATCTTACGAAAGATTTATTGAAATTGGAGAAAAATTGCAAAATCAAAATTGACGTAATTGAAAGTTATCCAAATGTCATCTGAAATTATGGATCCTATTTGTCGAAATATTAAATTATTGAAAGT
Source organism: Argiope argentata (assembly GCA_026289955.1). Lineage (NCBI taxonomy): Eukaryota > Metazoa > Arthropoda > Arachnida > Araneae > Araneidae > Argiope > Argiope argentata. The sequence goes on from JAOUZG010001200.1 coordinate 374,643, forward strand.
ATTTTATATTTATCGAAATATTAAATTATTGAAATTTAATTTAATATTTCAGTAAATTTTTATATAAAAAATAAATGTTCGGAAATATTTTTTGATCAATAACTGCTATCTATTAAATAATTACCTGTCTTTAAAAAAAAAAAAAAACTTTAGATCTAATGGTTTCACTTGATGAGCGCTTTATAATATTTACAAACCTCATACCGTGACAGGTATATCATAGTTTAGAGGCAGTATATATAGGCATTATCAAATTTAAAAATTCTAATATAAAGAAAAAGATACGTTTTGAATAGGAAAATAACTACAATCTACTTACCACTACCACCAAAATGGGCTTAAAACTTGAGAAAATTAATTATATTTGATTAAAAAAATAATTTTTTAAATCTAAAGCAGTAAAATTCTGCATCGATCCTTACCAAATTACAAATTATTTAGTCTTGGTAGAATTGAAGTTGGCGCTAAGGAAGAAACCAAATATTACTTGTATATCAATGTATTCGGTTAAGTAATGTAAAAAGTAAAACAAAACTGAAATGCTGATAAGAAGAAAAAAAGATTAAAATTAAATCTGCTATGCATATTTCAATGTATCATGTCAGAACATCATTTCTTGAACGGCCAAACACCACGTGCTCGTGCTAGTTAAATTATATTTTTTATTCATTTTAATTGTTTCATTGAATGAGTCACTTTAACATCGCAAACGGTCCAAAAACGGTCTCGTATTTATTGTTTAAAAATATCACATTTCTTATTTATTTCCTTTCATATAATCACGTTTTTTCTAGGTTTCATTTGCTTTAGTCATTAACGATTTCCTTTAATAACAGCTTTTGTAAATGCAATGATAACGCGTTATTAAAAGCTGAATTTTTTGAGATACTCGGGCAGATTATAAAATTTTTATTTTTCGCCTACGGATTTTTGCTGACCCAAAAAACCTCATTCCAAAAACAATATCATGCTCTGACATGATTTAAAAATAATGTATTGAAACAAAATGTAATTTTAAGCTTCAATCTATGAAATGAGCCATTGCAGAACTAAATTTTAAAAAAATTAATTTCAATGTCTAAATCCTAAAATATCGAAAGGCACGTACAGTGAAAAATACGGTTAATTGAAACTATTGAATTATACTACCTTTATAGTAACAGCAATGTTAAAGTTGTAATACAAAATAAAGCTTGTCAAGAATTCTGAATTACATGATGTTCTGTGTCTTTTCATAATAATTTTAATTAAAAAAACAAATAATAAATTAATGGATAATTGATGAATAAATAGGAAAAAACAAAGTAATAAATTAATGGATAATGATTGAATAAATAGGAAACAGAAAAGTAACAAATTAATGGATAGTTATTGAATAAATAGGAAACAAATAAGTAATAAATTAATGTATAATTAATGAATAAATAATCAGCTATATTGATAATTATAATTGTACGTTTAAGGTTGTTTAATAGCCTAATTTTAATAAATAACTAATTTTAATTTTAAAAATGTAGCATTGCAAACAAAATCAGATCTATAAAACTGTAAAAAGATAAGGAATACATACTATAAGTTAAAATGCTTACCCCCCTTTAAAAGAGGATTTTTTTTCTTCTGACGAAACGATTAACGCACCAATAAAGTCTTTGAGGAAATAAAAGGAACAAAAAATATTATTTTGCAATCACTGAAAACACAAGCTACATTTAAGCAACGGATACAATCAGAGAAATATTATGTTTCTATATAATTGTTTAAATAAATCCAAATTTTAGAGGATATTTTAACTTTAAGTAAATACGAAGTTGCAAAGAAAATCAAATTTATTGACGAATTCGAATTAAAACAGTTTGAATGTCTTGCTATCATATTTTATTGAACTTTATAGGTTTCGCCATCATTTTACAGAACTTCTGATTGTTGATGTTAGCGAGAAAGATTACGCTACAATGCAAAACTACATGGGAAAAAAAATTTAGTTTTGCTCATAAAGGATTATTTGAAAATGAATGAAAAGAGCAATTCAAAAATGCATAGCTTACATCCTTAAGAAAGTTAGTTTGACATTTTTAAAACATCGTTAGTAAACATTTTTATTTTAGAAGTTGTTTTGTAATGAATTGATATTTTTTAGATTTTTAACCTTAATATTTAATCATGAAAAAAAAAAATCAATCGAAATGGTGGCAGAAAGGTGTTGAAAAAATATTTAAAAAAAATTCATTTAAAGGAATATTCTACTTCAAGAATTATTCTATTCGATTTGAGAATTTTAAATTAATTTTTATTGGTTTACCAATTTATATCTTTTTTTTTAATTAAGAATGTGGGTCTTAGAAATTTTGTAAAAGAATCTTATTTAAAAGTTTTAACATTATTATTTGATTGATATATATTCTTTTTTTTTAGTTTCCAAGAAATATGTTAGCAATAAAATAAGTATTTACCAAACTCATTATTAAATTGCATGCCTCTTTAACTAATAATTTGTTCAACTCTTTTATATACACATAAAATAAGTTTTCTCACAGACACAGCTTAACTCTTAACCGCAACTTTTTCATTAAATTTCTATCCTTCCTCCCCTTTTTTCTGCATTTTTTTCCTCCTGGGAACAACTTGAGTAGTGTAACTGAAATAGGATAATTAATACCTCTTCGATGGGTTTTTTTCCCCTTCGAAACTTTTAATATTCGAACAATAGTTAACTCGTTAAATCAATGGCCTGAAGCAACTAGAAATAGCAGAGGAACAATAGACAAAAGCAAGAAATCTATTTTAGAAATACATTTTGAAGCAGATGCAAAAAGTACGATTAAAACAATAATAATAATGATACTGTAGTAAGACGAATACAGAATGAAGAATTGCTTTATATATACTTTTATAAAATAATATTTAATTTCTTTAGAGTTGAAATACTTATTGAAGAAATTTATATTACTAATCTGTTACTTGCTATTTACTAAACAGATTTATATAAAAATCAAATGCTCAAAAAAGTGAAAGAATTGCTTTTTTTGGTTATATGATTTTTAAATAAAAGATTTAGTAATCTTCGGATATTACATTTTTAGAGTGAATTTTACCAAAAATAAATCGAATAGGGAAATTTTTTAATGCAGCTAAATTTTACTAAGCAATAAATTGAATAATTTATGTAATTCATGAATTAAAATTGTAATTTGGTAGATTTGCAGAAAATATAATGTATAAATAAAAATAGGCAGGTGAGACAAAGAATAATTGATTAGTTTCATTTTGTATGAATGCTATGAAAGAAACGCTTCAAGAATTAAAGTTCATGTTCACGTAATAAACATAAAATGACTTGTGATAATTCAATTTTTCAGCTTTTATAGAATGAAAAGCAGTCGACATTACAACTAACAATAGTCCATCCTGCAATGAGCTTCAATGCATGATAAAAGTATGGATATCTTCAGTAACTTTCATCATGTTCCTGTGACATAATCCGTGACAATTAATTGCATTTTAACTGCCAGTTGCATTTTTTTTTCTATTCTGAGGATAAGAGATATCTTTCTGTTATTCTGTTAAGAATTTTTTTTCCTTTCCAAATGTATGTATCATGTGTTTTCATTTCTCTTTTGAATGTTATTTAAATTAAAAAAGGAAACTCTATATTTTTGTATGTTAATTTAAATGGTCTTTAATATATTATATGTGTAAATAAACAAATAAGATGAACAAACATTATAGATCCATTAAATAAACAATAAAGGAGCATTTGCGCAAAATTTAAATCTTTAAGACAGGAAGAAGTCTCATTCAATGATCTTGTGACCATCTTGTGACCTGAAAGCAAATTGTCTATCGCTGCGAATATTGTTATATCTCACAGCAATCGAAATATCGAACAATATGAGTGAAATATAAAATATCTAATTTTAATTGAAGAATGTTTATAGCTGTAGGTTTTTTTCTCCTCCGATACAAGTTGAACTATACTTTGTTGTATATAATCAGGATGTGCCTCTGTGTTCTTTCAAACTTTTTAAGTTTCTGAGTGAACAAAATGTACACACAAACATACGTAATGAACGAAATGTAAATGAACACACACACACATTAATAGTGTTCATTGATTTGTATATATTTTAGGATTAAAAAAATATTTTTTAGACTTTCCTTTTATAATAGTATATTTCTCAGTTCATCCAATAAAAAAGGATTTCATCTAATATAAATTTAACTTTTTTTTTACTTCAAAGATCAGCTCATAATTTTCACATCAGCTTTTCACGAAAGTGAGTTAATAGTATATCATAAGTGAAAATTTCAAACCGACTTCACGCTCTGAAAAGCAAAAGCAACGTAAAAAAAAAAGCATATCAATAATGGTAAAAAGCAGATTATTCTTCACCACAAAGCCGAATAGGCAGTTTGGACAGAAAGGGCACTGCATAAATTTGGCCTTATAAAAGCCAAACATTAGCCCATTATAAAATGGGCTCATGAATGTGCCAAAAAAGTGCAACTATGGATTACATTAACGACTTCATTCACACATACCACGGGCATCTTTTCCCTGCAGGGAAAACGCATTTTCCAACAAAAGGGTCGTATCACCGAAGCCCACACGAGTGACACTTCTTGGAGACCACAAAAGAGCAGAAAGAAGTGGGACTACTAATGACTGTGACTTAGCCCTAACAATAACACATTCTGACAGACGATCCTGTAAAAGGATACCTTCAGTCGGATTGATTCATTCTCTGCTTTTGCTTTCTTTTTTTTCTCTATCTCTTTCTTCTGAAATCTAGGTCTTGAAGAGTGGAAACATGGAACAAACACAGATTTGGTTACAGGAGAGGTGTGTGACCGAAATTTTTTTATTATCTTTACATCTTAACTTTTTTTTCTTACTTCTTTCTCTCTCTCTGTCAAACTATTAAGCCTGGCATCGAACAAAAAGGGTTAATCGCGAAGAAAAGGTTTTGTATTTAATGGAACCGAAGGAGGACTTTGACTCTTTTTTTGCTCGGCCTCCCCAGATTATGTTCCTCAGGTAGCTTGGTGTATGTCTAAGGGGATGTCTTTTTTCTATGTGGGGTCAGATACCTTATTTCTCGTCCTTCGTTTCCATTGCGCCTCATCTATGATTTACTTTTTTTTTCTTTCTTCTTCTGCTTTCAACTCTATTGTTGCTTGAGTAGGATGCAGTGCCATTGAAAATGTCGGATTAGACATCAAAGGACTCGAGTTGCGGCTATGAGGATCAACGTCTTACCCTGCAAATGCCGTCTGCCTTGAACGAGGAGATCTGAAATTGAACTTTAAATCTGAAGAGATAGATCTGTGTTGCCAGTCTATAAAATATATCCCAGAAAAATAAATGTATGAAATAGATGCTGCGTAATCAAAGTGTTCTTCTAACAGTAAAAAGATTCAAGTGAAACTCTTAAACAGTTTTCAGACATCTTAAATTCGCGCTGTTTTTTATTAATTTTCCTGTATTTTGAAATTAAATATTACATGGTAGTTTCTTTTTAAGGTATTTATATGCTGTGTACTAGGGATTATCCTGAAAATAAATATATCCCAGAAAAATAAATGTATGAAATAGATGCTGCGGAATCAAAGTGTTCTTCTAACAGTAAATAGCTGCACGTGAACTTCTTATACAATTTTCAGACATCTTAAATTCGCGCTGTATTTTATTTTACTTGAGACTCTAAAGCAAACTGGTCTTCAACAAGCCTTTGATTTATTTAACAAAGATTTAGAAGGGGAGGTGGAAACTAGGTTTTTGATTTTTGGTATATAAAAATATATATAATTTGCTGACATAATAGTCTATACTGATTATAGTTAATAGGAAGTGTTAAAGGCATAAACGTTGTCAGAATGATGCATTTTGTATTTTCCATGTCCGTCGTTTGTTTTAAATTTAGTTCTTTTAAAATGTCCATTTTATTAAATTTTTTAAAATTGTTTTGAACTAACAGAATAGCCTATATATCATTTTAGAACAAGGAAAATATCAGATAAATATTTAAAGCGTTACTACTAAACATTTCTTGGTGATTCTACAATACGTATTGAACCACTTATTTTCAGAAATTTTATTTTGAAAGAATTAGTTTTTATTACTGTATTTCCAAATTAAAACGAATTCCCTGTGATGCAAATTTGAGCTAATAGTTGTGGAACACAACAGTCTGTTCTTAATCTGAACACCTTTTCTTTCACAATTTCTTAAGCAACACTTACAGCTATAATACATGATTGGAGGAAAATGAAACGTTAGAGCTACAGTTAACATTTTTTATAATGTCAGAACATGATGTTAATTTTGGGATGAGGTTTTCGGCATTAACAACAATCCGTAGACGAAAAACAAAACTTTTATTATATGCACGAGCATGTAAAAAAATCAGCTTTAATAACGCGTTGCCATCCCATTTACAAAAGTTCTAATTAAAATAAAATAAGTGAATGACTACAGCAAATAAAACCTAGAAAAATGTCATTTTGAGCTCGTGATTACATGATATGAAATAAATAGGAAATGGGATAATTTTTTAAACAATAAATGCGGGACAAAGTTTTTTTTGGGATCGCTTGCAATACTAAAGTGACTCATTCAATGAAACAATTGAAATGAATTAAAATACAATTTAACTTGCACGAGCATGTGGTGTTTGACAGTTTAAGAAATTATATTCTGACATGATGCATTGAAATATGCATAGAAGATTTCATTTTAATCTTTTATTATTTTTAGTATTTGATTTCTATCCCAGAGTAAATGGGAAGAGGATTAACAAAAATCATGTATATATTTAAAATGATGGAGAGGAGATATCAGGAAAGTTTTAGCTGTTAACTATTATATGAAATTTCAAGTGGTATTTTATGAATTTTCTTCTTCTTGTAAATGTATAGCGTTTAATTTGCATATTAATAATTAAAGCTTGTACTTTTTCTACATATTGAAAAAAATTCTCTTAATAGCAACCATTGATTAATAAATAAATTCAGTTATCTAATGCAATAAAAAAATATTTATTGTTTCTTTCAGCATCAAACAAAATAATAAAAATATGCCTTTACCTATGTTTTAAATCCTTACATTTTTTCGAGTAGCTTTTAAAAATTTGTAAACTAACTACTTTCTCTAAAAAAAAAGAACATTATTTTGTTGTAACAAAATAAATTCAAATCTAACAGTGGCAGAATATTTCTTAATCATTTAATAATTTTAGGAATGCATTTAAATATCAGGGAATGGACTGCTCGAAACTTTCCATATTCTTTAATTAAAGTCTTGTTTTCCTCCTCCCTATAAAATTAGAAGAATTTGAGTAAGAACACAAATTCTTTGCGTGGCATTAGTGAATAATAGTTATGATATAGATGTTTGACATGGATCTAAAATTTTTTACCGAATTGCTCATGCGAAGGTATGTATTTTGAACATACTCTTTTTCTTTCCCAACAGAATGAAACCAAGACCTGAATGGTACAATTGTATTTACAAGAAAACATCGATTTACATTAATTTTAATCATCCCGTTTATAAGCATACGAAAGAATATATGGTCAATCCTTTGACAAATTTGGTTCAGAATTTGATAAAAATTTGTATTTTAAATGTCATATGTGTACCGAATTTTATTTTGTTAGCTCTTTGACAGTTGTTGAGTTCTTTTAAACTTAAACACCAAACAGACATTCCTGAGAATGGATTTCGCTCAAAATTTAGAATAAATATTTCTGTAAGTTTATCCTTCTGTATTCAGTATCAAATTTTTCTGTAAGTATATCACTCTGTATCCAGTATCAAATTTTTCTGTAGGTTTAACATTCTGTATTCAGTATCGAGTTTTTCTGTAAGTTTAACATTCTGTATTCAGTATCAAGTTTTTCTGTAAGTTTAACATTCTGTATTCAGTATCAAGTTTTTCTGTAAGTTTAACATTCTGTATTCAGTATCAAGTTTTTCTGTAAATTTAACATTCTGTATTCAGTATCAAGTTTTTCTGTAAATTTAACATTCTGTATTCAGTATCAAGTTTTTCTGTAAATTTAACATTCTGTATTCAGTATCAAGTTTTTCTGTAAATTTAACATTCTGTATTCAGTAACAAGTTTTTCTGTAAATTTAACATTCTGTATTCAGTATCAAATTTTTCTGTTAAGTTTAACATTCTGTATTCAGTATCAAATTTCATTCTTGAATCTCAAAGCGGTTTTGAGTTACCGCATTCACAGGTAGACACAAACAGACCTGGTATCAAAAGCTAGTTTTTCTGAACTCGGGGAGATCTAAACCACAGAGATGCGTCAAAATCTTTTTCGGATTTTTTCCCAATTACAATATTTTCTTTATATTAAATAGACAAAAAAATGTGGTTTTACTTTCATTAATTACATTTAATTAATTTTTTTGTTTTACAAAAATAATATTACATCTGATTTCAAAACGAAGAAAATTTCTTCAGAGAAGAGAATAATATAAATGTCTCAAGGACAAATGTTTTCACTTTTAACGTATTATGAAAAGAAAGCCACCAATCACGAACATATATGAAAGGTCAAATTTGTAACATAGAAAAAGCTATGAAATTTCTTTGGGGCCGCAATATCTCGTTACAAAAAAGACGTTTTTCTTATTTGCTCTTTCCCCTCTCTATTGGTAATTAATGGGACGTAAGTATCCCATTTACTGGAGACGACCTCTTGGTTCAAAGGCACCGACTAAAATCAATTGTTATGAAATTCTTTTGGGGGTGGGGTACTTGGATCGATTTTCTTGAGTTGCATAATCTTAAAGTAAACCGTACTAATCTTCTTTGTCAGCTGTACATTGTAGTCAAATATAATTTGATAGTTTGGTAGTTTATTAAAAAAAAGTGGAGTATTTGGGGGCCAAATTTCTTTAAAGAATCTGTTTCTAACAATGGGCGGGTCAGAGGGTTTTTAACAATAGACTTACGGAGAAAGTCAATTTGACTCATTCGGATTTTTATCGATGCGTATGCAGTTTTTAAATAAAGATTAAAATGAAATCTGCTATGCATATTTCAATGTATAATGTCAAAGCATAATTTCTGGAACGGCCAAGTACCACATGCTCGTGCAAGTTTAATTATATTTTTATTCATTTTAATGGTTTTAAATGAGTCAATTTAGTATTGCCAACGATCCAAAAAACTTTGTGTTGTATTTATTGTTAAAAAAAATATCACCTTTCCTAATTATTTCATTTTATATAATCACGTGCTCAAAATGACATGTTTCTGGGTTTTATTTGCTATAATCATTAACTTTTTTTTAAAAAAATCAGAGCTTTTGTAAATGCAATGCCAACGTGTTATTAAAAGCTGATTTTTTGAGATGCTCGGGCAGATAATAAATTTGTTATTTTTCGCCTACAGATTTTTGTTGACATCAAAAACTTCGTCCCAAAAATAACATCAGATTCTGACATGATAAAAAATTGTCTAAGTTTTCATAATTGATACGTGAATCATATTCTTTTATAGATTCATTCCATAGCTCCTTCTTTAATTTCGCATTTTTGAATAATATATTTATAAGTATACATATTTGTACTGTTATGAGGCAAGTGGATTCATTAAATGATTTTATAATTAATGATTTCAATGTAAGAAATTTGTAGTTTGCGTAAAGTATTTTTATAGAAAAAACATCAGATGCTTTTGTTTCCATTTACAATCTTGTCAATTTAGTTAATTAACTGTATACGCAACTTATTTTTTCAATTATGTAACTGAATGTTATGAAATGCAACCATTGATGACTTACTTGGGGCTAAGAATTTCACGCAAAAATATAATTCTTCGCAAGATGCTCAGTGGTTCAAACCTTTCTCAAATTTGGAGGTAAATGTGGGATAGATGACCATTGCAAATCTATGCACAATTCACGATCTTTCATGTAAAATTATAATGGATGAAATATATGCAATGATTATGGCTGGAGGACTCTGTCGTAATTTTTTTGCATAGAGAATGTGCAGTAAAATAATGTTTTTAAATTTTTATTGAAAATGGGTTATGCTACTTACAATATAACTAGATATCTTAAGATTTCGCATGAGGCAAAAATTGACTTAATCCTAGATAAGGGTGTAGGATTAACTGTGTGGTTTTTCTGATTATTTTTTTATTTTACTTTCCTATTTTAAATATATAGATTATTAGCTTTTACCCGCAACTTCGTAAGCGTAGAAATTTTGATGCGTATGTGTGAGAACTGACGGTCTGATTAAAATGTAAAATGTTATCAAACAGTATGCATGCGTGAATTTTCAACACCAATTTCGGTGACACAAACGCGTGAATTTTCAACGCTAGTTGAGGTTACGCAATATAGATTATAATTTTTTATTTTCCTTTATTCTGTTTTACTTTAATTTTAAAGTACTTCAAAATGAATCTTAAAGATCAATTAGTTAACATTGTTTATTTTTAAATGAATCAAAAACTAAGAAAATAAAAATAATCATTTGAAATAATCGTTCGAAAACCTACTAATTCTAAGATCGTTAGAGTGGAACAATTGGCGGTGGGCTATGAAGATTTTTGGCGGGAAATTAGTTTTCAAGTAATAAAAAATTAACCCCTCAACTAATCGGAATAAATAGTAACATATGCCCAATTATATACTATAATCTATCTCTGTGATAAATTTCAGTAGATTTCGTTCTGCTGTTTTGGTGTGATTGACTAACGTCATCCATCCATCCAAACTTTCACATTTATAATAGGAATATAAATGCTTTCCTACAAGTTTAATATTGAAAAAAATCAGCAAACAGCAACTATCATACTTAAGAAACAATCAACCAATTTCATTTGTATTTTAGATGGAGCAGCATTAAATCTCTCAAGATACATGGTATCTTTTATTAAAAATAGTTTAATATTGTGGTTTGCGCTGATAGATTTTCTTCATAACATTTTTAGTATTTTTACTTTAAACTGGTATATTCTCTGCTTTTATATTTCATTGATATATATATATATATATATATATATATATATATATATATATATATATATATATCGTTTTTATGATTGAATAGTCTTGTAGTTTGGTTTGATTCAATTTTGCTTCGGTCTTCTTTAGATTTGAATCTTGAAATAATATTTTGCTTATTATTGTGTAATTTAACGTCTTTGATTTTATGATATTAATTCTTATCTTCATAAACCTTAATTTCTTGGGATTTTAGTGTCACGAAAGGTCAATACTTGGATAGACCCTTCGTAAAAACCCCACATAGAAAAAAAGTCACTGGTTTGAATCACTCCCTAAGGCTGAGCCTTAAAAAATTCTTCAACCTGGATTCATTATTTTTAGCATTTCAGAACATGATATTCTTTTATTAATGAGTTTTTGTGGCGTCAACAAAAAAGTGTTGGCGAAAAATTCAAATTTTACTACCTGCACAAGCATTTCGAAAAAATCTGCTTTTAATAACGTGTTTCATTTACAAAAGCTCTGATTAAAATAATAAGTTAATGACTACAACAAATAAAACCTAGAGAAATGTCATTTCGAGTACGTGATTATATGAAAAGAAATAAATAGGAAATGATATTTTTTTTAACAATAAAAGCGAGAAAAAGTTTTTATGGATCGTTTGCAATAGTAAAGTGACTCATTCAACGAAACAATTAAAATGAATAAAAATATAATTTAACTTGCTCGAGCACGTGGTGCTTGGCCGTTCAAGAAATTTTGTTCTGACATGATACACTAAATATGCATTGCAGATTTCATTTTAATCTTTTTTTTTGTTCCATTTTTGCATTTAAACTCAATATTTATTTGTAATTTGGTCTATCATGCTTAAATAACTCCTACTGCATTTTCGCCAGTTTTTGTGGTTTTTATATCCTGAGTTAAAGCGTACCTTTCTTTCTTAACTATCACCTGATCCAATTGAAAGCACCTTTTCACCGTTCACCTAGTCTACACATTTATCATGAAAGGAGGATAGCCAAGTAAAATAAAATGTATTACCAAACTGTTAATTTATGTAGCATCTTTCGAAGGGCCCACCATCAATTGCGATCCTACCTTTCACGACTGGCATTTAATGAAAGGCTAAATACGGGGGGAACTTTCTGAACGATTTTGACCTTTCGGATCAAATCTCTTGTTAAAACGTCTCGTTTAAAAACGATTTCGCTTGCGAAAAATAAAAGCTCTTTTATATTCAGTCGGCATCCGAGTATCTGCCATTGTCTATTGACACATGCGCTCCTACCTGGTGGAGACGATACGCAAGAGGCATCCACGATAGTGGAAAGGTGATGCAGGTGTGGCCTTTTGCCGCCATCTTTGGTCAATAGATTATTCTTCATCTGAGTAGAGAGGTCAACATGTTGGCACAAATTGGTGCCAATAATGTTGAAATTTGTCACAAATATTGAAAAAAAGAAAATGACCACAATTCTAGAAGCATTCCTTTTGTAATTGTGACATCACTTAATTACATAGTAATCAAAGCAAGCCAATTACTTGACTTGAAGACTTACCTTTCTGATATCACTATAAGGCAATGACAATTCACTTCATTTTTACAAAAGCCACTGTTTACAAGAGATGGGTTGTTGCATTTTTCACATAAGGGTGGCAACAGATTATTCATTCGATAATGTAATTATTGTATAGGATAATTATATTAAGATCATACTTTACGTTCCATTTGATTGTAACCTTGAGAATATCGATTCCATCATGCAAGTTACAGCAGACTCACCGACCTGCCACGAGGGTAAATGTATTTAAACCATAAGGCAGAATGGCCTGGCTGTTGCGATTGCAACACTGGCGGGAGCTGTAGTTGAGTCCTAATGACCATCACCAAGAACGGTACAACCCTTCCGGTAGGAAGTACCATGCTTGTATTGATGAGAGGAAAATATTGATGAATTGATGAGAGAAGAATATTGATGTATTGATGAGAGGAGAATATTGATGAATTAATGAGAGAAGAATATTGATGTATTGATAAGAGGATAATCGTATTGTAGGAAGTATTGATGAGAGGAGAATACCCCCACTTGTTAGTGTTTCCTCCAGGGTGGCGAGATCCAACCACTATACTGGAAGCATCTCATCCGCAATTAAGAGGTTTCCCCCTCCAAGGTGGAAGATTCCATAATGCAAGAAAAACTTTTTGTTTGGAATTTGTTTTACAGGTACATAAATTGCTTCAAAACAATGTGTAAAAAATTAATCGACAATTTTATAAATAACTCAAACCCTTGACAATTTTTTACTTTTTTTTAAGGTGATAGTCAATGGCGTGGGATTGAAATTAGGAAAGCCCTTGTGAAAGTTCAATATGAATAGCTCTATTCTCGTTTTTATAATATTTCATTACACATAAAAATTCACCTCTTGACCTCAAACATAACTTCGATGCTTCGTATACTTTCTCTTTCATGTTTTTTTTTAATATTAAAATACTTCAGGAACTTCTGTTGCAAGAATGCTATAAAACCAAAAAGTTGTGTTTATTTTATTGTGTTAAATTTTATTTTAAGCTTACAAAATGGCATGAAAAGAGGAGACAGCAATTTTATGATATATAATATTCATTTTTAAGGTACTTTATATATGTTTCCAGTGCTTTGAAATTGAATTGTACAAAAAACGTTAGATTATTTTATTTAAAATACCATTATTATTATCATAGTATGTACCTAGAAATTACTTGTTGAAAGAAAAAATTTAATAGCATATTCTACTATTTCAAATAAAATTAGTCTAATTACAGAAATTTTGCATAAGATAGTTAAACTGTTTTTGAAGTTTTTTTTCTTTTGAATCAAAAGTATTTCTTAGTTAACTAAGTAATGTTTTAAAAGATTAATAACCGTGTATTTAATTATTAATGACAGTACTGGTTCATGAAAAACATTCTAAAAAAGCACCCTTTCGATTTAATATCTTTAAATTTTTATAATAATTACAAATAAGAGTTAAAACTGTGAGGAATCTTATTCTAAAGTTTTAATAATCCTCAAACGCTTTTTAAAGATATATGCTTTGTCTGTTAAGTGTAGTATCAAGCAATTGCCAAAGAACATAATAATAATTAAAAAACCATTATCTGAAATTGAAGGGACAAAAAAAGTATATCTATTTTAGTAGAATGCATTATCTTGTGACTAAAGAAATACTATTTAACTTGGTAAAAGTAAGAGGTATACCTCTAATCGCTAGTTTTTGCCCCACCTAAGATATAATTGTCTCTCTTTAAGCAAAACCAAGGCAATTGAACTAAAACTATTAGTTAAAAAAATACAATTAAAAACTATTTAGTCATTTCTTAAGTGTTAAACAATATTTACTAAGCCAGTTTCCATTCAATATCATTTGAAATAGGCAAAATGTAAATATGTGATGGAACTATCCCCGAAGTTTATATCATCAAATGGTGCTTGTTTTTTTTTTATTATGTGCGAAAACCGGCGACCTGGCTTAAGGGCAATGCATCATCTTTGTGATCTGGGCATCCCGGGATCAAGTCCCGGTTCGGGCATGGTTGTTCTACTGTGTTCTATCTGTGAGGTATGGGAATGTACCCCCCTCCTCCTGTAAAAATTGGTTGTGCAAGCGAATGTGATGCTTGAAGTAACTAAGTCGTACTCTAGAACCTAGTTGCCGCTACTGGGAAACAAGAGACGCTCAATCGATTTAAAATCGCTGATGGCCGTCAGTGCGATTGCATATGGCAAGTGCCATTAGTAACAACAGCGACAACATTATGTACGAAAAATAGACAAAGCAACTGAGGAAGTAGGTGATAATGAAGAAGGATGTGACAATGGAAAAATATATTTGTGCTTATCGAGCTAAAATAAATAAAATATATTAATTGAAGGTCTCCTTAATTAAAATTTTTTTATAGTTTATAATAGTGAAATCCTTTTCTTTGAAAAGTACAGTGACAAGAAAGAGATGGCTTCAATAATTATACATGTGTCGTGTCATTTGAAAGATGTATTTTTCAACACCTCCCTTATGAATAAGAAGAATTAAGAACATTTATCAAAAGCAGTATTTTTATGAAACTCAAACATTTGAATATTCAAACTTTTCTTACGGATTTCTGAAAAATTTGACAGCAATTTTTAACAACTGCTGCTACTTCTCTCTGGCAGCAAATCCTTTATCTTCAATGTTCGATAATATATAAAGAAAACGTCTATAAAATCTCTAAATTGAAAATAAATATTTGAATTTAAATAGGAAAGGAAATAATGAATTTATCTGAAATTTACATTTTCGTACAAATAGTTTTCAAAAAATCCATGTATTACTGACATTAAATTACAATGAATATCAATAAATTATTTAAAAAAATTCTTAAAAATTCTTCCATAAATAATCACCCATCATTCAGTTATTTGTTTGCTCCTACCTTCTTCATTTTCTTAACGGAAAAGAATATAAAACTTAAATACTTTTTCGGTCTTAAGGTGGGTTTTTTTTTGAAGGAAGAAAATGCTATGTTACATTTTGGTGTTTTGACCTCCAGTTTTAGATTACCTTTTATAAAGTTTCTGCATAAACGCTACTGAGAACTTCCACACAGTAAAAAAGCATTTAAACACATTTGAGCAACAGTAAAGCAGTTATTTCTTAACTGTAACAGCAAACTGTATTTTTATTCTCCAAATTTACCGTTACATTAAAAAATAGCATGTTGTCTCTTAAAAAGCACCATAAATTGTTAGAAATTGTAAGAGTTTTTTTAAAAATATTTATATATTTTTTAAATGATTAAATGAAAGCTGATAGAAGGAAAGTCATGAAAAAGAAATTGTTTGGAACGTCATCTTCGCAAATTTTAAATTCCTTTTTTATTTTTTACCTCAAGAAAAAAAATTAAGAAACACTTGCAAATACACATTCTGATTTTAAAATAAATGCCTATTTATAAAATATTTTATATAGCGGGTTAGAATTCAACCTGATGACCAGCTATTGATGATAAACTCTTTTGTTGTATTAGTTTTCCTGGCTACTAAGTTATAAATATGAAATATATTTAAAACTTCACTTTATAGGCTAAAAAAATAGAAACCTGAATTATTTATAAAGGACATATGCATTAAAATGAAAAATAAAATAAATCTATTACAAAAAAAACCCTTAAGGTAAAATCACCATCTCGGAATTAATGTAGAAATGAAGAACAGTTTTTATGTTAGTTTTTACATGGCCAACATTGTAGCTGAATAGTATGATGGAATAACGAAATTAATTAGACTTTAGCCAAAAGAAAAACCAATTTTTTCAAATAATGGATTGAAACTGAATTTTAAATATTTATTAAAATTAGGGAAGAAATTATTCTTAAACTGGCATTCCTAAATGATAGATTTTTGAAAATTAAGATAGTAGGAAAATAATTTTTGTGAGATATTTCCTGAAGCTGAATTTCTAAATAGTTATAACTGGTGAAAAAAAAATTGTTTGCTCTTTTTTTAATTTGACAACGCTTTTCTTCATTTCCTAAAAAGCATGTTTCATCGTGTTTAGACGAAACGTGTACCTTCGTTTAAAAGAGTATAAAAACACCATAT
>JAOUZG010001200.1:391352-411718 GCA_026289955.1 Argiope argentata
CTCCGGAAAAAGCGCCCTCCTGAGGATATTTGCATCCCCCCTCCCAAATTTTGTTAGCACGTATCGTGTACCGTCTATATATCGAATTTTGGTGCATTTTTTTCACCCATTTTCATTGTATGACGCAGTTTATAGAGGAAGTTTAATTATAACCAATCTGTAAATAGATAAAGATATATTTGATGTTAGGATATAATTGTTAATAAGGAGATCTGCTAATTCCATATAAGGCACCGTTTACCTATTTTTGTGACGCTTCAGTTATATCTTATTTAATATTATTTGCTTACAATATATGGATGCATGAAATTGCTGATTAGAAACTTAAAAAACTTTGTCTTTGGTCACAATATGAATTTGGATAACTTATTCTTATGGAAAAAAAGTTAAACCAAAAATGGCGTCCATCGTCTTTGTCCAGCACCCGATTCTTAGTATCGAAACAGAGAAAGAGAAACCGAGGCGCTATTCTAAAGAGTCATACCTCCCAATTTCCGTCAATTAATCTCACGTAATGATGCTTTAATAGCTCACGATCCGACTGCTCCAATTGTTTTACCTCGCTTTTGTAGATGCAACGTCCAAAATCGCCCAAGTTGTTGCTCATTCAGAATGCGATGGACGAGGTTTGTAAATTTACCCTCCAGATTTTAAATGACGCTTCTAAAACTTACAGAACCACCTTGGTTGAATTTTATGGTCTGAGAATAGTACAAAGATAAAAACAATGAGAAATTTGGATTCCCTTTATTTCCAATTTAAAGATAAATCGAAGTTTAAGAATCCCTTGGGAAAAAAAAAAGAACGCAACTTACGACAATATCGATATGCGGAAATTTCGTTACATAGAAATGTCGATATATATAAATTTCGATATATATTTCGCTATGTAGAAATTTCGATGTACAGAATATGTGGTATAGAATTTTGCAAATTTTTAGTCACTTTCTGTTTAGAAACAATTTTGCCTTGTTAATAGTAAAAGAAAATCAAAAGAATTAATATATCAAAGAAATTTATTTTTGAAATATTTACAAATAGCAAAATTTATATAGTAAGAACGATTTTAAGCAGTCAAAATTTTTCCTTCGCCGAGATTTTACCTAAGATGCATTTCCAGTCAACCTAATATAAGACGGTTTTTCTATTAAGTTGAACTTACTTTGAATACTTATAATTATCATTTTAAAGGCAATGAACTTATTTAAGGCTAAACTAAATGTAAAATCTCGCTCAAACTTAAGAAAGGAACGAGAAACTCAAAACCTGTAAAGGGTTTACCAATATTACCTTACCTCTTTCTCGTAAATGATTTATATTACACTGTATTTATCCTAATTTTTTCCTAATGAATGAAGTCAACGGTCGTTGTTTAATTTCTATAAGTATTAATAATTTTTAAACTATTATTTTTGTGTCATATATGGAAATTTTAATACAATATACTAATTTTAAGAAAACCCAATATTCCAGAAAAATTTAAACGTATAAATATTTTCGACGTGTAAACAATTATATTCACGTACCATTCCATACTAAAGCACGTATAAACTATTATAATACATTTTATAATAGTTTAATCTTGCTTCCAATCAACGAAAAAAAAATGTTTGATACGTTTATTTCCATCTTTTTAACTCTGGTTCTAATTTTTTTAAAAAATAATGGAAAATCATAAAGAAAACGGAATAAAATCTAATGTTAAATATAAATACGAAAAATTGAAATCAACGATCGCAAATTTCAAGTTATCATGTGAGAACATTATTATTTTTTAAGTCATTATTGGTCTTAGTTCATTTGCCAGTTTAAACCAGTTTAAAAAAGCAGTTTTGGTAAAAACAAGTAAATAAATATATGAAATTAAAATATTTTGATGAATATTGCCATTTAGGCTTTATTCATTGCCTACGCGATTTCGAGCTTCAATTATTCATGACCTACGATTATTAAAAAATCTTTAACGAAAACAACATCATGTTCTCACATGGTAATAAACAATAATTAAAATGGTACTATTAAATTGTATTTTTTTTTCATTTCATAATTAAATTTTATTGTAAAAACTTCAAGATTTTTAAGTCAACAATCAGTAAATCAGAAGAATTGGTAATTTCGTTAATCTTATAGAGTATCTTGATAAATCTAAACTAAGAACGTTTGGTTTCAGGATACATAGGTACAATTATCTTTATCTCACTCTACAAGAGACATTCTTGGGTTGAAGTATATCAGAAAATCGCCATCACAATACACCTATTTTTTTCACTTCGGAAAATTATGCAATTAAATGCCTTTTATGTTCGAAATATATTAAGAATTGAAAGAAGATTTTTTAAAAGAGAGAGAGAGAGAGAGAGAAATAAAGCAAGAAATATTTGTAACTCAGTCATATCATTTGCTTTTCAGATTTCATCAATTTCTCACTTCGCAACGTTAAATACATAACATTAACTAAATAAGGCAGAACTAGAGGCAAACCTCTAGAACACTCTCCTGTAAACAGATAAGATATATTCTTAGGCAATAATTAGGCCCTAGCCGTGAAATAGAATAAAATTAATCACTTGAAGAAATCTATCTGGAAATACTTAAATATTACGTAGAATCTTTTTCTTTTGCATTAAGTAACACCTTGGAAGTCACCTTTCTGACGGACCATCATCAAGATCCATCAAAAAAAGGCACGTACCTATTGACTTTGGGTCTTCTACCAGAAATTCGTGATTCAAGGTTTCCGACCTTCTCCACCTTAATTCCCATTCAATTTTCGCCCGTTTTTTTACACCTTTTCCTGTCAGTTCTCGTTTGCGGTCCGAATATCACGTACCATCGGGAAACGTGCCAAAAGGGCGTGTCCCATTACAGCCCACCCCTTTTTGATTGTGCTACCCCCTTCCATAACACCTCCGCAGACTCCAGTTGAATCAAAATGCTACCTGTGTTATTATTAAAGATGCATCTTCCTATTAAATGCCCTTTTTTCGTACACACACACAGGATGTGGAAGATTTCGGCGCAGTTTTTGTGAGAATTGCGCAGGAAATTCAGTTCAGCAACCTGTTGTGTTGCTCATTAATTACTCTGTCCATGATTGGACAATTTGCGGAGGTTTCATCAGAAGCCATTGTTTTGCTTTGGCTCCGGAGACGCACTAACATTTGATATCCGAAGCGCCAAATACCCTTTGATAACCAAGGTTGAATGAATTACTAAATTGCTTAGGCTGGTGTTTAGAGCACTAAAGACTTGCTCAAGGGCCTGTCTGTATTTACTTACAAGGTCTTTGAGGACAAATGAAAATCAACGAATACATAGCAAATTCAACTATTTGTAATATAATGTTGCAACCCATTATGAAGCTCTGGAAGCTTGTCAAATAGTTTTTATTTATTCATTTATATTATTCTTTCTCCCCTTTAAAAATTAATATTTGTAATTATTTCAGTTATTCAGCAAAATAAAGGAGGTGAAGTTGAAATATTTATTGATACATAGCTGGTATACAACTAAATTCGACGAAATCAAATAGAAGTGACAATGAATTCAAGTTGCATAATTGATATCGCTACTACATAGAAAAATGTTACCCATGTGAAAGTATCATAAATGTACAATGCTTACTTTGAGGTGTAATAATTCTTTTGTTTCAAAGATAAAATTCTAAAATAACTTATTTTTTCATTTTTTTTTCTTTCGCCGTGGTGACTTTTTACCATATGCAGACGATTTAGTCTACACTGTATTAAATTTTTTGGATGAATGTCAAAGATCTTTAAACTAATTATTAGCTTCGTTTTACAAAATCTCTGGAAATTCAGTCTAATAAATTTAATATGTGATTTATTAAAAAGGAATATTTGGGTATTATACACTACGGCTAGGATTTTAAAACTAAAAAAGATTTTAAATTGATTTTTAAAATGCATATTTACAAATTTCCATTGCCAGCGTCCTTGCATAGAGGTACCGCGTCTTCCCCTTGATCTGGGCGTCCCGGGTTCAAGTCCCAGTTCGGGGATGGTTGTTCTTCTGTGTTCTACCTCTAAAATGTGTGGATGCAGCCCCCTCCCCCTGTAAAAAGGGGCTGTGCAAGCGAATGCGATGAGTGAATAGCAAAAGTCCTACCCTTGACCCTAGTTGGCGCTACTACAAAACCAGAGACGCTGATTAGGTTTAAATTGCTGACTACCTCAGCGAGCTTGTCCATGGCAAGTGCCATAAGAAACAAAAAAAACCCTTTTTTTAATTGTTGTTCAACAACAATTGTTTGCAGATTGTAATTTTTTTAAAATGAATATTTAACTGTTGAAAATATTTTAATTTGAAGTTGATAATATATAAAATTGACTGAAGATTATTAACTTCTAAACAAGGAAAAAAAAAGTTAAAAATTAGGTATTATTTATTTCTTTAAGGTGGGTAAATGGAACATTGAGAATTAAGGTAGGCATTTCATCAAATTTTATTAAACTGAGTCAGATTTCATGATGAAATAAAAATATTTTTTCTTAAAAAAAAAAGGTGACAAGAAAGGCTTTATATATTAAATAACAGAAACTGAAACCTTACTTTACAAGTGGTTCCTTTTAAATGAAATAAAATTGATGCCTAGTTTATTTTAAAGAGAATTGCGAATAAGTTCACTTAATTTGTAATGACAAATAATTCACATCAAATTCTGATAGGAAGCAAATAGTTTAGGTAATTAAATAACATAAAATGACAAAGAGCTACAATTGTATTGCTGGTAGTAAGAAAAAGAAATGATAAAATAAAGTTAATTCATTTAAAATAATTTATTCCAGTTATTACTGTTTCATCCTTTGTTCTTAAAGGAAAGAGAAACAGTAAAAAATACTTTTAGAAAATAGATTTTTTTTAAAAACTTGCGAGAATGAAATGAAATTTTCACGTATGCATTCTAATAATTCTAATCGCATATTATTAACCCTTTGCCGCATATGGGCTCCTATATGGTATTGCAATTTTGATTCGAATTCATTTCCCAATTAAGTATTATAAAATAAAAGGTATAGTATAATGCATAGTATAAAAATTATACTATTGTTGCAAACATGCAAACAATAGTATAATTACCTTTTGCTTTGATGGCATCAACCATTGTTGTTATTATATAAAACTGCTTATATACTTATAACGTCTACTTATCGGAAAGAATAAAGATATGCTTTACTAAAGTCGTCTTCCAAGACACTATATGGATAAATTAATAAACCGTTTAAAGAAGTTTGAAATTCTGAGTATAGCATGATAATGGTAAATTTCGGTCTTAACAAATCTTTAGCTTTATTATTAAAATTTGCTTTTCAATAGCCGCCTTTGGCGACTAGCTGGTTCACCAGAATTAACGCTCGCTAAAATTTTTAGTTAAATATTTTATGTCACTGTATCATAATAGCTTCTTTCAGTAAAATATTTTTAAGCTTAAAATTTTGATAGAAAATTATAATATAGAAAGCTTACGCCGCTCTGGTTGTTGTACTATGCATTTCTCTTTCCCATAAGTTCTGTAAAATTTGTATTTTAAATTGAAATTAGAGGAATTAAACTTCAATTAATACAAAAAAGATCTTTTTTTACCTGAACCAAAAATATTTTTTTAAAAAAATTAAGCACACAAACCCATTAAATGTAAATGTGTAATATTAACCCTTTGTAAATTAGGTGTTAGCGCCCAATTAATGTGGATATTCTCAATATGTATATAAATGCTATAAATATATGTATATAAATGTATATATATAAATGTATATAATCTATATGTTTATAAATGTATATAATCCCCTGAAGATCGCAATCTTTAGGAGATGAGGGGGTGAGAGGAACAAATACCTTCTGTAAAGAAATGAGAAAAAATTTCAGGGAGACTACACCCTCTGGTTTTAAATTTTAATTTAATGTAAAAATGGCGTCTGTGAAAACATACATTAAGCAATCAAGGAGGAAGAAGTAATATAAAAAAAATAAATTTAAGTAGTTCTTACATAAGTTACAAAGAAAAATGTTATGTTAGTTACTTTTTATTTAATAATTACAACTAATATGAAAGGATCAAAAAATTATAAATGGCCAAAACAAATTCAAGTTCGTATCCGTTGAAAATAAATCAAAACAGACTAACACAATCAGAACACACTCAATCGGCGTTGAAATTTCAACGCCAATTGAGGCAACGCAAATGCGTGAAATTTTTACACCAGTTGAGGTAACAGATTAAAATTTTTTAATTTTCTTTATATTGTATTATTTTGATTTGAAATTGCTTCAAACTGAATCTGAAAAATATATTAATTAACAATGTTTAATTTTAAATGGTTAAGCTAATAAGCAGAATCGTTTGAAATAATCGTTCAATAATTGGCATGAGGGAAAAACAAGTTGAATCCTTACTTATTCTATTTCTTCTTTATTTAATTAATAAAAAAATTAATGAATTAATATTCGAAAAAACTGTATTAATGTCAAATGTCATCCACTACAAGCTTAAAAAAATTTACTGAACTTCAGCGGATGAATAAAAAGTATTTTATTAACGATTGAAATTCTGTCTCCACTATAGAGTTGCTGTGCAATTTAAAGAAAGACGTTTATTTTGCTCATTAAAAAACTCTCCTCCCCTAAGTGTGGACATTATTTCTCTGATATTCGTTAACCGAACATTTCTTTCCCCTTTATTTTCATTATTGCGCAACAAACGAAACCTTTTGGCATTTAATGTGTTATTACCTCTAAGGTTTTAGATTTCTTTCTTTTGGGATAATAAGATTTGAATCACTGTTTAAAATCTGACGTAAACAAAGAAATATATCGCATATGCATACCTCAGCTCTTTCTATTTGCACATGCGCAGTTTGAGGTTTTGACGCATGCGTGGATAAGTTAAAATCGCTGACTCCTCTTTTTATTTTGATACGATTTTAATGTACTAAAACCTTCCCCAATAAATGCTCTACAAAATGGTATAAATATCTCCAATATCCGTAAACTATTTCTTGAGTTTTTGTGGTTCCCTTATACAGAAGTTTTCAGGAGACTTTATTTTATACTATGTATAGATTGTGTGTGGGGGATGTTGGGAAATGCAGCATTAATATGTAAAATATATTTATTAGAATTTGAAGGACAAAACATTACTAAACTAACATAAAACACAAAAAAAAAAAAAAAAAAAATGCATGAGCATGATCGGTAAGCCTTACCATCTCACTGTCAAGCTTTTGTTTGCTAATAAAAGAGGGAAAGCATCATGTAATCAATGACGCAACATGACCAAAAAAGGAGATCTGTTAGCAATTCACGCAAACACAAACATATATGTATGTAATGATATTTCAAACTCTAATGTTTAATCCTAATTAATTTCCAAAGCCCTATCTTGATTTAGCCCATAGTCATATCATTCTAAAATATTCTCTTATTTCCTGATCCAAATCCACTTGATCTAATTAATTAATTCAACGGAAGCTGTGTAAAATTGCTGAAACAGCTATACGCCTGGTACTTTCTCACACTCCGTGGGAGAGATGAAAATTGCTGACTTTGCTGACTTAAACAAAATACCTTTAAAAAGATCCCTGTGTTTCCCTTGCCTCTTATGCGTGAAACATGGATATCCCCACTGAAATCTACTTTTAAAAGCTCTATAAAAAATGTTTTCCCTATCAAAGTCTTGGTATTTAAGACCAGGGATAATGATTTCCCGTCCCTTTTTGTACACTTAGCTTTATCGTCAATTCCGTGTTATGTCGTTCTGTGTTGTGCATGTCGCTTTCGCTTGTAAATAATGCTTGCTCCCGTGATGGTATAAAAAGAACTTAAAAATTCAACCTGTCTTCTCCATGATTTCGGCCACGACTCTGCTATCAGATCTCAACAAATTATTTAAATGTTTTTCATTATATGTATGTATAGGTATATTTATGTGTGTTTGTCTGCATGTTTTTTTTTATTATTATTCGACGACAATTGAATCTTTTATTTGACCTTTTGAAAATCAACTATTGGCAATTCCTTAATATCTTTTGATGCTGGTTTCATTACAAAAAATAAATATTTTTGAATTCTTGTTCAGTTTTTAAGAGCTGTGGTAACGCTGTAGTTCAAATACGAAGTGAATATTCAAAATGCAAAAATATTTCTAACAGTGAATATTCAAAATGCAAAAATAGTTCTACGAAGTGAAAATTCAAAATGAAAAAAATATTTCTACAAAGTGAATATTCAAAATGCAAAAATAGTTCCACAAAGTGAATATTCAAAATGAAAAAATATTTCTACAAAGTGAATATTCAAAATACAAAAAATATTTCTACTTTTTTCCCCCCGCTGCAAAAATACTTAACTATTTCTCATCGATTTGATATATAGTTTTAACAAACCTTCTGAAAACTTTCACTTGGAAAAACATCACGCAATCTCTAACGTATCTTTCGATTCTTATTTTATTACAAAAAGCTAGCAGATAAAATTCACGCAAGCTAATTGAAGAAGGTGAGAGTTGTAAACTCTCCTTCAATTTCTGCCGAAATCACTGAACAAGTTGTAAATCTGGCTTGTTACAACTCTCACCTGTTTGGAATTAAGCCACTTTGATGTAGTCGACGATTGAAATGACCACCGAATTTCTAACAGACATTTTTTTTAGGACCCGGCAGGAAACCATAAACAGTTCGTAAGTGCAAGCAAAATCATCGTCAACGGTCGCGAAATTGGGAGACATAATTTACGGATTACGCCCGTAGCGGCTTCGATTAGGTGTAATTGGGACTTAAATTATTGAGCGGACCTAGCATAATTTCTTGGGAAGGCAAACTCTCATTTTCATTTTATCCATTAACCTACTTTTAGATCTTAGGTGTAAATAAAATTTTATATACAGGAGGCTATCTTACTATGTATACTGGTGAAGACTTCGCGGTCAAAAACATTGAGTTTGTTGCATGTACTCTGTAATTTAAGTATTTTTGTTGTTATTATTTCGTATAAAGAGAGCGGAATTTTTAGAAGTAAGATTTTGGGTGTTTTTTTATAGATGTTTGGAATGTTTACTAGAATTAGATGCCAAAGTGTATTCGAAATTTTCGGTCATAAATTGGCTGTTACTTTTTAACTTTCGTAAATTCGTTTTGTGTTAGTAAACATCGTTTCTAGCCAAAAAAATTTTTTCATTTAAATAAGCAAATAAAGAAATCACATAGACGATATGTAATATCTATTTTGTGATAATGATATAATTATGAATTTATAGTTTATTAATCTGATACAAAAACGAATCTACTTTTAATAGACTTCGTTTTACTTCTTTTTTTAAAAAATTTTTTAAAAAGTTTTAAGAATATAAACTTTATTTCAACCTCTTCAAAACCTCCCTCGTTTTTCTAAATTAATTATTTTAAAAAATTCCACTCATTAATTTGCTTTTTGACCACTCATTAATCAAAATTCCACTCATTAATTTGCCTTTGACAGTTTTTAATAGTGTTTTATTAGGATTATCATTACTTTTTTTTTTTCGCGGCTGATTTGTTAAATGTATATTTCGCCTTTTATATAACATTTTGAGTCTATCCAGGAAATATACTCTTTGACACAAAGTGAATCAAATGTCTAGTGAGAAGCTCAATAACTCTTAATTTCATATTGGTCGATTTTATATTACGACAATTTACAAAAGTTTTTGCCTTATGATAGAAATCGCAGTTTCATCAAGTTATCCGATATAAATTTTCTGTCTATATTATTGATTAGTTCATCCGTTTCAGAATTTTTTAATGTGTTTTGTACATATTTTTTTAAGATAAGCAGAAAATAATTTAAAAAATTGAATTATTTTCGATAAATATTATCAAAACTCCTTATTTTTCTATACTTAAACTGGTATGTCAGTCTAAAACTCAGCACTACATAAACAGCATAATGTTTAAACCGTAATGAATTTTATGCATTTTATGCCTGTACTTGAGTAGTGTTATGAAATCTGATGACCCTGTGGTCCCGAAAGCAACAGAAGTCAATTCTCTGTTTTATCTTGCGCAGTGTGCCTTTTTTTCAACTAGGAACAAAATGTTTTAGTCTAAATCTGAACCGAGATTTTAAAAAAAGATTTTTCCATCTTAATTTATATTTGATGGTTATTAATTACCAAAACGAATGATCATTCATAAGGGAATTTTTTACTTCTATATTAAAGAGTTTTAATCGATGTATTTAAAATTGTGTTTTTTCATCTTTTCGATCAAACTATTAAACAACTAAAAAATAATTGCAAGAATCCTTCGCTGGATGATATGCTTACGTGATAAAGGATATTTGTTTTCTATTTATCAGGGTGTAATAATATATATAATGTAATGAATGTGTATGTTATGGCTAAAAGTCTGATATTTTTCATTGTATTTTTTTATCTATTTCACCACGTAATAGCTGAACAGACATGAAATATTTTTTTATAAGGCTTGTTAAATTTAGCATAAAAGCCATTTAAAAATAATTCTTTGAGCATTTTTATTCAGAAAGAAAGATTGATTGAAGTGGAATACCCAATTCAAGATATAGTAAGTTCAAAGACCTATAATTGGATTTAAAAATTACATATCATATTCTGATTCATCAGAAAAAAGATAAATAACCATAAATCAACCGAATACATTTAAAGGAGACTAAGATTCATACTTTTTATGAAATTCTCTTGCAAATAAACATTGTTTTACCAATTTATGTGTGAAAAAAGTATAAGAACAAATAAATGAGTAAAATCATGAGAAGTCAAATTTATTTTTCTAAAAAAAAGAAACTGTACAAAATAATCTCTAAAGAAAATTTGTCATATAAATTAAAATAAATTCACTGGTATAAAAATATTTTCAAAACAAATTTTATAGACACAAAAAGCTATTCCTGCGACGATATGTTTTTTAATGTCTCAATAAAATTTTACACTTGAAATAAATACGGTTTAGCTATAAATTCCAAACGCAGAACATAAAAAAAACCCACACAAATCTTCAAGTCAAAAGAATCAGGAAATAGAAATTCTTTGCATAATATAAATTTTTAAATTGATAATTGATATTTAAGAAATTATATTAAATTAATATGGAAAATATTGATTATCAGTATTAAGAAAATTAACATGATTGATGAGGATAAAAAACACTGAAGTATAAAGACAATGATATTTATTTTTTGCTAAAAACTGTATTGAAACATAGTTCTTCGGAGTACTGCAAAGTTAAAATAAACATAATCCAGTAACTATGACAACAGAGAGTGCAAACTTTATAACAATTTTCTTGACGACAAAACCAGCTGCTACTAAAAAGTGACAACTGGTTATACACTTCGTTATCATAAATAATTTTACACATTCATTTGCATTTTATCGCCTGTATAACTTTCAAGCAGAATTTATATTACGTATTTACTCGTATACCTTCTATTTACAACTCTATACATTTACAAAAAATATCTCCAAGTTTATTTAAAAAATATATTTTTTATCATATCCTGAGAGAAACCTACGTAAATTCGGAAGAAAAGCTTGCACTTAAATTTCCCTGCACGAATACATATACTAAATCAATGTATTTGAGGTGATTATAAATATATAATACAAATAAAGAAACTTAAATACATATTTATATAAATACATGTCTACGTCATTAAATGGATATGCATTGCAATAAATTTACATCAATAGTGTAACAAATTCTATTTTGTTCTAAGAAGTAATCAATGGAGTATATAAGAAAACAGTAAAAAGAAATCCATCAATTTTTAGATATAACAAAATGAAGTATAATAAGTAGGTAAGTGCAAAAAGTGATTTTAATCAGAAAATACGTTGCCTTTTTTAAAAGATTAGTATACTTTACAAAACAGTCACATTTAAAATAGTTTCATAACATGTTTGGAAAAATCACAGCTAAAAAATGTTTAAAAGTCCTAAATTTAACTATAGCAAAACAGATACATCATATCACATTTTCTCTCAGAGAATAAATATTCAGTACAAAATAAATTTCTTCAAAATTTATTATTATTATTTTCGTTTATTTTAACCGCTTAAGAAGTTTTCATATCATAAAATACATGAAAAACTTTGCCAGATCTAAACTTACAATAGCAATTGGAATGTGTAATAGGATATTTGTATTCCTTTTTTCATATAAATGTCCATGAGCATATTAAAATTTCAATATACTTTCAATATATTCAAATAAAAAAATATTACGTATCATATTAGCACCATATAAACCCTTGTTCATGGCACACAGTTCTTTTCTTGATATTGAAGTTGTCACACATATACACACACACAACAAAAAGAATAATAAAACACTAATTTCAGACAAAAAAAATTGAGCCATTTTTATGGAATGCATTTTGAAGGAAAAGTAAACTCATATGAATTCAGTCAACCATTATAGTTCTCTCCTGTAAAATAATCTAAATTAGACCTTGCTTCTTAATAAATATACAAATTCAGTCCCACTAAGCTATAATCTTGCTGAAATATCCTAATTTATCTACGTCATAACAATATATCCCATTCTCAACACACCGTTTCATAATTACAATTAAGTTATAGTCTCAGATTGACTTACAATGTGATTTTGGGTTCATATAAGGCCACTTTCATCTTTAGATTTTACTTCAATTTCTAAACAGAATTCACACATCTAAGTAAAAAATAGCACCATCCTGATTTTTAAAATTTGTACTTAATTTATGGCAGGGGAATATTTTTAGACCTAACCTATATACTTTAAATAGTCATTAATATTGAATGTACTTCGAATAAAAATTTGACGAAGTTTTTCACTTAGATAGCACTCACTAAACTTGCGCTTTTAAAGCGCTTTTTTACATTTTTTTAGGGTGAGACAAGTTTTTTTTCTGTATATATCGAATTCTACAATTGTTGTATTCGATTTGATCTAATAAAAGTTAACTAAGTGATAAAACTTTGCTGAAGTTGGTCTGAAACGTTCGTTTAACTGCTACAGTTTTAATGCTGTTTGATTAGCGAAAAGAAATGAAATAAATCTTGACCGCTAATATTCTAGTAATTTTTTTAATATTCTGGCTAATATAAATAGTAATAATACTATGTCCGATCTTTCTAAATTTTCTAAATATATTTCTAATTAAAAAAATTTATTTGTTACCTTAATTGAAAATTAAATTAATCAAAGAGAATATTTTAAAAAAAAATTATATTCCCAATTAAAACACGAAAATGAGTTTTGGTCGATAATAGTTTTTCTAAACTTTCTAAATATATTTCTAATTTAATCAGATAATTTTTATTTGCTACCTTAACTGAAAAATTAATTTTTGGGGAAAAATTTCTCAATGTTTAGAATATTTTCTAAAAAATTATATTCCCAATTAAAACATGAACGTGAGTTTTGATAAATAATATTTTTTTCAATGCTTGTATTTCTTACTGAAATAAATAAAGACATCATTAATAATTTACTCAAGAATATAAAATGTAGGTTCAATAATATAATCTAGTTTCAGACTAAAAAGAATTAAATAATTGAATTTTCAATCAAGCAACTCAATAGGCAATAAACAGTTTGTCAACAACGATTGTCTCTGGCCTATAATAATAGCTATGAATAAAAATGGTATTTTTTTCAACAAATACTCAAATATTTTTAAATCATCAATATAAATGAAATGTTTTAAAGTTAGCAAAATGAAATTCAACTATGTAATAGATTGATTTGGATTTCAAATAGAAATATCTTCTTTCATTACACAAAATTGCATTAAAACAATGCAAGTAGTTGTTTATTGCCATTATTTTGTAAGCTATTAACGTTAACTTCCTGACAGAATCACATTACAATAGGTTGTAACTAACGTTCGGATGAAGTTAAACCTTTCTTAGATAAATCTCGCAGTCTCCAACATTCGTTTTAAGTTATTGTGAATGTTTTCTGAATATGGATGCATCTATAAACTAACATTTCATGATATTCCAAATTTATTTCAGGTATACAGTGCCACAATCAACATCAAACATAAACTTGGGGTATTTCAGTCAGAATTAATCCTTCTCAATAAGCAAGTCTTGGGAAAAGTTCCGGAATGTTAAAAAAAATTGTGCGTGCAAGATCTGTTTGATAATAAAAGTACTGGTCTCAGATCTCGAAAATTTCAGTGACTTCAATATTTTCTGCTACAGGCCCAAGAAAGTCCGTGGTCCGCTTTGTATCACTGCTGTACAAATCTGCATACAAATCTCTTCGGTCATAGAAATATCTGAAAATAAAATAAAGAATATTTAGTCACCAGATATTATTACTGAACGTTGTACGATATTTCCACGATATTGTCCGATATTGTAAATATCGGACAATATCCTGGTGATATCGTAACATTGTTATTAGTCATTTTCTACTGACAGAGAAATAATAGGAAACAACTTTTTTAATAACCAACATTTGTATAAACTTAAAACAAAAATACTAACGATATTTTTAATTGCTATTTCGTTATTCTAGAGCAGTGGTCGGGAAAGTGCGGCTTTTCGGCACATTGTTCGCATTTATAAACATTTATTAAGTATGAAATTTAGTTTTATTTAGTTAACTACTTATTTAGTGTAATAAAAGTTTACTAAACAAGCAGATTTGGCTCCAAATTTTTTAATTTTTTTTTAATGTTCTTATTTGGCTCTTTGGCTAATTAGTTTGCCGGCCACTATTCTAGAGGGGGGAAAATCAACTAGTTTTAGAGAATAATAGCATTATGTTATTCAGATTTTAGATGCGAATGCAAATAAAATGATTAATAGGAAGGATAGTCAGAATTTTTTTTTGGGGGGGGGGGCTGGAGAAGGGGAGCAGAACAATGCAAAGGAACAATTTTTGTAATGCAGTGTGTAGTGAAATATGAAAAGGAAAGTAATGAGGACAGAAAGATATTGAAAACTAAATATCGTATGAACAATGCTTATGTACAAGAAATAATGTTCATATAATTTTCAAATGAGTCATCGATACTCGAAAATACAATTATTGCTGTGTTGATGGTATGAAAATATGGCACTTTGGGTTATAGCATGTCACATACTTTTCGATGCAGTGCTGCTAACACTAACAATACTGCTCACATTCTCAAAAGATATGTCAATCACTTTTCCCACCTTTCAATATTAACCCATTTATATCTACCTAGATATCAGCGTTTAATACAGCAAAAACTTACAAAAGCTCTACATATTCTACTACTTAGCTTTTCACACTTTGAATTCAGATTTTATATTGTATCAAGTAAAAAACCGTTGAAGAAGAAAGAAAATTTTCGAGTTATTTTCTTGTTTCATATAAATAAGAAAAATTATTTGAACCTGAACAATGTATCTAAAAACTTTTTTTGACATTTTTATTGATTTAATTACCATATGTTTATCAGTAATTAGCACTTAATTTTCTATCTTTTATTTCTTAGATAAAAAGAATCTGTAGAAAGAAACTCGAATTATGCTTATGTGTATGTATGTCTGTGTGTAATTAAATCGAACGTCAATGTGTAACACTAAAGATTAGAACTTAATTAGAACTTAAGAACTGTTTTTTGGCACACAATTTGTCTAAGAATTTATTCAATTGTTTCCCCCCCCCCCTCTCTCTTATATATATATATATATATATATATATATATATAATCTTTTATAGAAAGAAGGTGGAGTATTAAGAAATTTTGATTGGTGACAATTTACTAGCCTCTTTATATATTAATGAATGAAGCTACTTTTGCACATTTAATTATCCTAATAAAATATATTTTAAAGATAAAGTTATGAAAATATGTATTTAAATTTAAAACTAAAAATGTTCTCTTTATTCTTATTTATGCTATTAATTTTTTTTTACCTACCTGTTTGAATGCAGAGAATCTTTTTTATGAATTATTTTGGACAAAAAAAGGGAAAAGCAATCCTTTTTTGTAAAAAAAATAATCAAGGAATTAATAAATAATAATCGTATTAAATATCATTACAGTTATAAGTAAAATATTGGAATACCGCATTATTTTAAACAGAAAAAGATATTTCTATCATATGCTCAGAGCTGTAGAATTCAATAACACTCTTCTGAATTGATTTTCCATTTATAACTTAGTACCTTATTTCTTTATTTACGGATTCCATATTTGAATATCTAAATAAATGTTTTAAATTACTCTTAGAAATGCTAAAACGTTTCATGTTCGTTAATGGCAATTATGATGAACACAGTTACATAATTTAATAATTCTGATGGTAATTCTTACACATGCAGCGTGTAATGTTATTAAATTTTAAGACACGAATCAGGATATGATAAATTATTTAGTTTTATTATCTTCATTAGTTTCTATCCTTATTTTCTAAAAAAAATTATTCTACTCCTTCATAAAATTTAATGCGAAAATGAAGTGATATAAGGACATATATAAATAAGAATGAAAAAAGAATAAACTTGATACAACTTTGCGATATTTGTAAAAGCAAACGTTAAAAATTCGGCTACTTAAATTCATTTCACTTCAGTTATAAGTCTTTATTTAAAATTTAAAAGTTAGGAAATTTCGATAAATTAAACAAATGTTTACTTTCATTATTTCATTAAAATTAACAATAAATATTATGATCCAATTGTTATAAATAAATTTAAAATATTATTTCTTAAACTGCTTTTAAAAAATCGTCTATTAAAAATCTTTTTTTTTTTACTACAAAGTAAGCCTTTTTTTTATTGTTATTATGTTGATATGACGTACTACGATAGCAACGGAAATGATTCATTTGTAGCCGTTTGGAATTCTTTTTTCTTTTAAATGCAACGGTTTGCTTTCGACGATCGCGATTGCTTCAGTATTACTATGATTTGTAATGTTGGTTTTAAACGATCAATTAATCGTTTTCACCGATCGGTTGCTATTTTTGAAAAGTAATTAATTTCTTTTCATATTTAATAAAGAAATATTCTTATTTAACCGTAAAGAATAAAATTATGCTAAAGAAAAGGCTCCGATCTTCGGAATCCGTTACGTTTTGTTATGGGTAAGTAAAATGGAATTATTTATTAATTTTATTTTATAATTCTATTTCATTCTGATTATTATCATAGAATTATTACATCTTATAACATTTTTATTGACTGATTGCTGTAACCATAGATCGATCATATATTTTTGATTAACTTATTTTGATCGGTTATATTGATCATATTATTTCAGAAAATAATAACTGAAATCGAATTGATTAATGCATATTTTGTTTAATTAAACTCAAAGCTTTTAATCAAAAAATTACAAATTCTTTTCTACTTAATTAAAGAAATATTTTATTCTAGTTCCTGTATAAGTTGAATTCGTAAGAATTTTTTTTTGTTCGTTTTGTTTTTATCAATTTTGTAATATTATTTTTAATCTTTTATATTGAATTTTGTTTCAAATAAGCTATATTACCAATTTACTTAAATTTGTAATGTTTCTGGTCATTGATCGTTACAATTTTGCTCTATTTGGCCTTCAGATCGAAGCTCGAATCATAGTAATAATAAATAGCAGTTTTATTACAACTGCAATCATTTCTGCTTTTAAATACAGAACGGATTCTTAAACAACTGATATCATAGGATTCAATGTAATTAATTGCCAATCAGAAATTCAATTGAATATTTGGTGTAACTTTCTTAAAATGTGTATAACACATAAAATCTTAAATTAATGTAAAAATATTTTAAGAATTTATTAAGGATGATAATGTTAAGTAAAATTAAATTGAAAGAAAATATTTTAGTCATGTGTGATTATTATTTACGATTCCGATCTACATACCTTTTTATTCGCTCAAATTTAAGCAAGCGTCTTATATCATGAAAAAAATTAAATACATATTTTAAAAATAATATATAGCATTTCAGCTCTTAATTTTGATTGAAATAATTAAACATGATCATTGAATCTGTGTAATTAATTCATCAGTGCATTTTTTTTCTTGACAGTTTTATGGATCTGTAATTTCTTCATACGATCAAGAACTATTATTGATTTATATATAAAAAATTAGTTGATATTGTATTTTTAATATTTACTTTAATACAAATTTAACAAATTCAATTTAGTGAACATTAAATTTAAATTCAATTACTAATGTATAACTTAAATACTCCTTATATGTAAATAATTTAATATTTAAAATGTTTTTATTCCTTGAGACCTTGATAAAACAATATATTTAATTTCTGAAACTACTATCATACTCAGATTAAAGAATATGATTAATTTCATAAACAACTTTAAAATGTAATCATTTTTATATGAGCTTTCTAAATTCTAATATCTTAAGTATGATAAATAATTTATAGAATGAAATTTTTGTTGCATTTAAAATAGGGAAGAAAAAAATACAATGCAACTGTTAGATATTGTGGGATTATTTTGAATCGAATAATAAAACCTGTACAAATGAATTTTTATAAGCACTAAACTTTTTTAGATATAATAAAATATGAGTTTCCGCTATTAAGCTTATTTTAATTTTTTAAAGTATTAAAAAATTATATTTAGAAAAAAAATAAGAGGAATATTTAATGTATAATATATTTAAATGTACTTCTATTTATTCTAATAAACAAAAGTATCTTTAATGAAAGAAATAATAAAAAAAGAATTTCGATAGAAAATAACGAGATGCGAAAAAAACCCAAACAATTTTGATTTAAATAAATATTTGCTCCTTAATTTTAAAATAAGTTCTTACTTCTTCGTCTGATAATGATGTAAACGAAAAGGCCAATCGAATAACTTAGTTGGAAGTTTTCAGACCTTTTCTTAGAAAAAAAAATATTTAAGCTAATTGTAAATGTAGATAGATTTCAAAGATATCACTATCATTATTCTTAACATTTAGTTTAAATGTCAGTTGATGTATTTAGAACACGTGCATAAAATATTCTTAGGAATCATCTAAGATTAAGTAGAAAAAATGAAATATCAAGAGAAGAAAATTTCTTCGATCATTGAATTTTTTGAATGTGCTGCCATCTATTGTTTCTAATTTCTATCTTATAAAAATTCTTGCCTTAAAAAAACTGTTTAAACAATATGTTCTCTAATGCAGGCTAACGACCGAACTTTACGATGCTTCATGGACTTCTTTTTATTTTATTTTCATTTTTTATGTTTCCCTTTTTCTTTTTACCAAGTTTTAGATTTCATTATCAGTTTTACGTTTTGTTAAAATGTTCTATAGAAGTGTTTTATAAAAACTGTTTATGAGTTCTTATTGCAGATAGCAGTTGATTCTTCTTCCATTCTTTATCTTTCTCTCTCTCATTTTTTTGTCAACTACATGAAAAGAGTTGCTTTAATGAAGTAACTAATTCGATCTAAATGGATTTTTTTTAATTCCTTTTTCTTCTATCACTTCAAATTAAATAATATTGTTACATTTAATTACCAAGTTGGTATTTTTATCGATTTATAAGAAAATGTATCTTTTATAATTCTATCTTTTGAAGAATCCTTATTGTTTCATGGTGCATTTTATTTCTGACCATAAAATACTTTAATAACTTTTCCTATTTCATTTTGCAAAAACGCATCTTTTTCTCTAATGTCCTTTTTTTTTTTTTTATCTCTCTCTTACTCTCTCTCAACCTCCATTGCTCTCTTCGAATCAGCATTCAATAGACAAGAAGGGGAACTCAGAAATGTGGATATAATGGGAATACTACCGGAACTTATGAATCCATAAGTTGGTAAGCAGACAGGAGTATCTATTCACCCTTTTTTAACGGAAGCTAAGTGCATCATTAGTTTCTTTTCTTTTCACTTTTTTTTTCTTTCTTTCCTTTGCTATCTCCCGTCTATTGTCGAAGAAATGGGGTCTAGGATCATACATAGTTCATTTTGAAAGTTGAATTTGTAAGTTCTTTGCATTAAAGGTTGCAGTTTCTCGTTTTAAAACATCTTGTTATTTGCTAATATAGTTATTTATATATATAACCAGTGAGACAGGTTTTTTTTGTTTGTTTCAATGATTAGTCACGATTTTAAATTTAATTAAAAATTATCTTTAAATAAATTATGTAAAAGAATATTTTCTGGGTACTTCTAAATAAATATACATTTTTGAGGAGGGGGTTAAAATTTTTACTTTCAAGCAAAGAGGCTTAGATTTTTATTCAATAATTCGAAATTTAAAAGTTAAAAAAATTTGAGCATTTGGTATTCTGCTTTATAGATCTAAAATCTATAGTCTTTAAGGCATTATCTATGGAAAAAGAGTTATATATATATATATATATATATATATATATATATATATATAT